>JAASFN010000011.1:0-81303 GCA_023333795.1 Globisporangium rhizosaccharum
GGCGTCGGCATCAACTTGATCGCAGCCGACACAGTGATTATCTTTGACAGCGACTGGAACCCGATGAACGACCTCCAAGCGCAGTCGCGGTGCCACCGCATCGGGCAGAAGAAGCTCGTGCAGATCTACCGCCTCGTGACGAAAGCCAAGCCAAGTCAAAGCTCGTCTACATCGTACGTATGAGGACGAACAGTACTCGATGCGAGCTGCATCGAGTTGATACATGAGTCCACACGAACTATCCCTTCATTTATTCACTCTGCAAAAACACTGTTTAAAGTTTGGCATTCAATTTTCAAGTCAAATTCAGTCAAATTCAGACAGCTATGTCTTTGCTATTTTCAGGGTCATGTAGCCATTTTGAGATGGCTACGCTTTGCGGATCACTCTCGCGCTCAGACGCGGTCAGAACAGGTTGCTGTTGATGCAAGCACTTGCGCTGAGCGCAGGTCTTCTCAAGATCACGATGCTCGCCGAGCAAGTCGAGCAAGCGGCTCGAGCAAAAGCTGATCGCCGCATCGACCATTTCCAAACCTCCATCGACACTCGCGCTCCACTGCCTTCGCACACTGCGCTCTACGACTCGCAATGGCGTCGCTTGTGCCTCGGTTCGCGATCGAAGACAGCTCGTACTCTCAGATCGCGTGCGGTTCAAACAGCATGGCGCCGAAAGTGCTTGTCGGGGTCTTCAGTGTCGCGACGCTCGACAGCGGCAAGACTGCTTACGCAGTGCACGCGCGACTGGCGAGCTCAGAGACAGAGTGGACTGTACTGCGGCGGTACTCTGAGTTCCTCGAGCTGCGCGACGACCTCGTGTCGTTCTTTGCGCGCTGCATGGTGCCGCAGTGCTTTGGCTGTCGCTGGTTTGTCCAGTCGCTCAACGGCTTTGCGTTCCCGCGGCGCCGCATGCTCCGCTCGCACGAGCCCAAAGTGATCCAGCGCCGCAAGAGCGCGCTCGACCAGTTTGCGCGCTTGCTCGCGTCCCACGCGTTCTCTGCGATTCCCAAGTGCGTCTCGTGCAGCAAGCTCCCGTTCGCGCGTGTGCGCGACTTCTTCATCAAAGACGCGACGTTCTCGCCGCCGATCACGTTCCGAGTTATCACAAATGCGCTTCAAGTCGAGAATTTCTCTGCGATCGCAGACCCAAGCAAGAGCAAGATCGAGTTTCGACGCGGTCATGGGATCCTCAAGATGCTCCAGGTCGAGAAGCCGGTGCACTCAAAACGCGCTAGTGTAGCGCAGGCGTTCCGCGACCAGGTCGAACAAGACCAGCGCAAGGCGATGCACCGCAAGATGTCGCTCTATGCGCCAGGCTACCGCGTACCGATCAATCCGAGCCCAGAAGGCAGTGATCGTCACGCGACGATTATCCACGTCGAAGAGATCCACGCGAGCGACAACGACGACAGTGACGACGATCTTGGAGGGATTGCAGCAGCTGCAGCCATCGACGAGCTCGACATGACAGGCGTCGAGATCGATATTTCACGAGAAGGCAGTGCGCACCGCCTCGCACCGCTTCGTGATCCGTCTGCACCGAACCTCTGGCAGCCATGGGACTTCCCACCACCAGCGAAAGTCAGGTCGTAGAGCACTAAAACACACGCAGATTGAACACATAGAGACCACCTTCTTCATTTGATCGAGTAGCACGCCACCGCAATGACAGAGCTATGACAGAGCTATGACAGAGCAACGAGAGAGAGCAGTGAGAATAGCATCACGCGTTCGACGTGCTGCTGCACTGACCTGAAAAGCAGTGAGCTTTTCATGGACAAAACCTGGGTTTAAAGTTTTAAAACAGGGACCCTGTGACTTTGCTACAAAACCCTCTTATCGCTGCTGCTTGCAACGCGGTTTCCTTTTCGACAATACAAAAACCAGTCAAACACGAGAAACCGCTTTGCAGACATCTTAAAAAATGTCGCGTTTTCCGAGGGTGTCTGCAAAGTGGTTTCCCACGTTGTATAAACATTTGAATTGTCAAAAAAGAAACCTCTTTGCAAGCAGCAAAAAAGTGTTTATAACGCTCGTGAGCAGCGAGCAGTGGTGATGGCACATCTCTTCTTGCCGCTCTGTCCAGCTGCACTCGTCACACGCACTTGCTCATTCACAATACTCTGCTAGCTAGCGCGCTCGCTTGAAGAAGATCCAGCACCAGAAGCGACAGCTGACACGTACTTACTGACGTACTGACGTGGCCCAAAATAAACAAAATGACCGTCTATTCGAAGACATATATTATTTAGTCAATATAAAACTAGAATCGTCGAAATTTACTCATGACCTACTTTGTTAGGCAAACTCGACAGTGTTTTTGACATAATATCCACAATTATCGACAAGTTATTGAAATTGAGCCTGCCTTAATTTATATTGACAATCATACTTTGCATTGGTTTATCATACATGTTTTAGAAAGATTATCCAATTATACAGCAAAGTATTTTGCACATATTAAAACGATTAAACGTGCAAAATTGACATTAAATTAAATTCAAAATAGTTTAGCTTAGTGTTTAGTGCACCTCGCACTCCACGACTGAAATACGCTAGAGATTGCTTGCAGCCTTTCCCATAAGCCATGAAGCCAAGTCATGGCCTAAACATCTCCTTGCGATGGCAATGAGCCGGACAAAAACGCAACATCTCGTTTGTGCTAGTTTTGTCCAAGAGCAAGCTCAAACGGATACAGCCGTACTCGACCTGGCCATTGCGCGAAATACGACAGCGATTGGGATGTGCATTGCTGTCATTATACACACACGCAGGAGATCATACATATGCTCAAGCAAAGCTTCTCTCGTCTATGACCTACCGCCAATTACAGATATAATCAACGTTTTGGAACAAATTGTGCAAACATCGATACCACGGATGGTAGTGACAAGACCTACGAAACAGTGTAGCGAAAAGAAAATATTAAACTCGTCACACACAAAAATACAAATATGAAATACAACAGGGGCTATCAAACACTTTCTAAACAACGTTTTGGAACAAGCTGCGCAAGCAAGTGCTTAATAGTGCCAAGACGCTTGACTTCAAGCGTCGCTACAAAGAGACTGTGCGTACACATTAACAACGTTGAGCGAGTGTGTGTTTGACAGATTATCTAGGCTAAATAATGTTGTCATTTTGTTCAGCAAAGTTTCTAGCGACACTATGTTTGTGCTGTTTGGGCCACTTTCAACTATTGTAAGCAATCATTGATATACAGATCGCACCACATAAGCATCGAGATAACAAGGGGACAAGAGCAAAGAAACAGTGTATAATATCAAATATGCAAGTCACCGGGAAGTCTGATGTGGTTGTTGTATCGGCAACAACTGTTGTGTCACTACGTGCACCGACATGTCTTGTCGACAATCTTGCTGAAGACGTCCTTTTGGATCTTGGGATTGAGTTGGCGCCGCTGAAAAGCGAATCGACTATAGCATATAGCCGTGCGTATAGCGTCTTTAGAAACTTGGGTGCCCTAAACTTGAAGCAGGATGTCTTGGAGGTCGCCGAGGCTGCGGCGAGCGTCTTGCCAGGCTCAAAAACCGAAATCGAAGGTCTCTTGTGCACTCAGAATGCGCGTGCGACCATGCGGTGGCTGCGGAGGTCGGTTGTTGCGCAATCGTTGGTGTAGAGCGTCCTCATTCACCTTGAGACAGCGAGCGGCGCTAGCTGCAGTCTCTACGTCCGCTTCGATGAGAAGCCTGGCTTGCTAGACGATGTCTTCACTGATATTGATGCACTTGTTAGGGATTTGTACAACGGGAGAGGAAACCGACATGGTGAAGATCGATTTCACAACAACTGCACGTTACATCAAGTGACACAACGTTTCACATCAGCAACACAAAACATGAGCCTACAATCACCAACTATGTCGAAAAACCTTTATGGCATGCTGGTTTCGCTGTCTTGCACTTTAACCACATGAGACGTGTCGGTATCAATTTTAAAGAAACAGCCTCGTGCCTGTTGCGGCGTCGTGCACAAGAGTCATGCCTGCCGTGCGCATGTTGCGCATCTCGGCTGCTAACGTACTTGATCGTCATCGTTGTGTTGTGTCGAGAGCGAAGTTCTTGTCATGATACTACTTGGCTATGTTTAGGTCTGGTGTTATTGTTTTTTGGCTCGCTAAAAGTTACTGGATTATGTGTGTCGTGCACGTCCTAATTCGTAAATTGACGAATCTATCCGCATTTTCACGAGTTCTCGTGTTTGGCAGCCACAACCGTGAGCACAGCCGGCAACTATACCATACAAACAAGCTAACAACGCAGCGTGTGCAAAACAAGTGAGCGAATCGTAAGTCGAATTCAGCGGTCTGTTTTTTCGGGTTCCAGCTTGCCATGGTCACCAAAGAGGAAGAGCTACAGAGGAGCCGCTTCCTGTTGAACTCACTTGTTTAAAAAGGGTGGCTTGGTCCTTGCTCCACACCACATCATGGGTCTTTGACTATCTGTGGACAACAAATGATGATCAGCGAAAATATAGTCGAATGGAGCGGTCTGTTTTTCGAGCTGTTCCAGTGTGTCAAGATCAACAGAGAGAAGCAGCCAGAGAGGGGCAGTTATCTCGCACCTGATCATGTTCAACTCTATATTTGGCTTCACAATTTAGTTCCGGACAGATTGTCGAAGTCGGTATTTCCTAAATTTATATCGGTAGTGTCCAGTTTTCTTTTGTTTGGATTTTATTGAAAACTGCATTTTGTATTTTTGACAGATTGTCCTGTTCGCTTTTGTTGATTGTGTCTGTTTATCCAGCGTTAATGGATATTATCTAGTTTTCGTAGATATTGATTGTCTAAAATAGTTCCTGTCCACCAGTATAAGTTACTCAAGTCAAACGACGTGCAGCCACATGTCAAGCATTAAATGAGTTGGAACATTTAATGAGTTGTAAATGAGGAAGCATACTTTGACGAAGCGACACTGTACCTTTCCTAGTTACAGTGTCGCTTCGTCAAAGTACGCTTGCAAGTCATCGATGTGGCGCTGAATGGCTGCGGCGATGTGTATTAATATGGCGATGACGCCAATGATGACACCAGCGCTGTGCGAGAAGCGCGAGTACATTGGCGCAGTCACGCTCGTGCACTTTTCTGCTGACGGCTCGCTACTCTACGTCGGCGTCGGTCCTACACTCTTTCTGTACGAAACGGCGACTGGCGCGCTCGTCGCGCAGCACGACATCCTCACGCGCGGCATCCTGCATGGCTGCGACATTGGTGCGTTTGAATGCTCTCACTCACTGTGACTATACAGGCACTCGTACTCCCATGCGCTGCTGCCTAGACTGACTGACTAACACCCTGTGTGTGTGCTTCCGTGCTTGCGCGCTCCAGCATCGCAACAAGCGAACGCCGGTCATGTTGGCGTGTTCTTTGGCCAGAAGCGCGTCGCGTGCTTCCGCAGTCTCCCGCAAACACCTGCAGACGCAGCAGCGCAGCCGACACTGCAGCGTCTCGTCAGTAGCACGACTCGCGCTACAAAGGTCTTTAGCGACTGGGTCTTTGACGTCCAGCTCCTGACGCACGACGTATCGTCCTCGGACGCGTCAGTCTTCCCGCTAGTCGCAGTTGGCTTGGCGCACAACTTTGTGCAGATCTGGGACCCGACAGTCGACCGCATCGTGCGCTCCGTGCAGTGCGCTGAGCGCTGTATCCTGTACGCACTTGCGTTCCACGGCCGGCGCCTCGCTGACCTCGTCGTTGCCTCGGGGACTGTGTTCCAGCAGATCCTGCTCTGGCAGCCGTGCGCTGATGGCAGCACAGCAGCTGGAACAACTGAACAAGACGCAGTTGTCGTTGCGCCGTCGCAGCGCTTGCACTCGCACGACGGCGTGCTCTTCAAGCTCGAGTGGTCGAGCGACGCATCGATGCTCGCGTCGGTCTCGGACGACCGCACGGTCCAGCTCTGGTCGTGTCGCGACGCCAGTGCGTTCCCAGTCCAGAGCGCTAGTCGTACAGACAGCGGCTTCTTGGCGAGTACGCAGCAGACGCTTGCGTTCATGACGCGCCTCTGTGATGCGAGCGATGGTGGTGCCGACATCGCGCGTCCGTACCGCTCGGTCTTTCGGTCCTGGGGCCACACTGCGCGGCTCTGGGACGTCAAGTTCTGCGCCTATGGGCTCGTCACGACGAGTGAAGACGCCGTGTGCAAGCTCTGGGACTATGCTGGCAACTGCATCGCGAGTCTCCACGGCCACATGGGACGCCACGTCTGGCGCGTCGCTGTGCATCCGTCGCACGCGATCATTGCGACCGGCGGCTCGGACAGCGCAGTCAAGCTCTGGAACGTCCACGACCAAGTTAAGAGCACGTCGAGTGACGCGAGTGCGTTCTGCGAGAGCATCCCGCTGGCTCTAGACGACGATGTATCGCTGTCGACGACGCCAGCGCCAAAGACCAAGAGCAAGTCCAAGAGCAAGACCCGGAGCATCCGCGACATTGTCGTCGACCAGATCCATGGCGAGCGAGCGTTCGTTGCGACCGAGCGCGGTCAGATCCTCGCGATCGACGTGCCAGCGCAGACGTCGTCGCTGTTCTATACGCTCAGCGGTAGTGGCAGTGCTGATGATGCCGCAGACGCAGCTCCTCCAACGCTCTCTGCGTTTGCGATCGACGCACACACACACGTGTTGCTCACTGGCGATTCGATTGGTGTTGTCTCGGTCATTGACATTGCGACTGCGACGCAGACGCACGCGTGGCGCGCACACGACTCGCGCGTTGTCAAGATCGTCTCGGTCCCGAATGACAGCAACGATGGAACGCCGTCGACGCTGTTTACAGTCTGTGCCGACTGTACGATCCGCGAGTGGCAGCCAATCCCAGCGAGCGACGATGATGTTACGAGTGCAATGGCGCTCGTTGCGACTTACAAGAGCCCTGGCAAGTGCTCTGCGTCGTCGCTTCTTGTCGTTGACCACGCGACGACGCGCAACATTGTCTGCGGCGACGGTCGTGGCAACGTTTTTGTCTTTCAGCGCTCGCTTGCAGCGACTGATGCTGATGCCGAGGCAGCGACAGTCGCACAAGCGCCGAGTCTCGTGCTGCGCAGTGTGCACGGACGCGAGCAAGTCGCGTCGCTGCTGCGCCACGACAGCGTGATCTACTCGGGCGGCCACGATGGGTACATCTGCACGCACGTGGCATCGTTCAGTCGAGACGGTGTGCTGTCGCTCACGCTCGTTGGCCGCGAGTCGATCAAAGGCATGGCGACTGTCAAGCAACTCTGGTTCAGTCCGCGGCGCGAGCTCTTTGTTCTCGGCTTCTACGCGTCGCACGCGATCCTGCACAACGTCACGGCGCAGCTCCGGCTGTTCAACGTCGAGTGCGGCGGCTGGCGCCGACCGCATGCGCTCATGACGCAGGATGTCCACGGCGCGCCGTCCATGCCCGCGCACACGTTCTTGTTCACACCGCCAGTCGTGACCAAGACCGATGCACTGGAGCTCAAAGTGCACTCGACACTCACGCAGCGCGTCGCGCCAGCGTTTGCATCGCCACCGCTGCGCTCGAGCTCGCTCCACTATCAGTACCACGGCAAGATGACGACATGCGTAGTCCAGATCGGCGACCGTCTCGTGACTGCAGCAGAGGACAACAGTGTCAAGCTCCACGTCCAGCAGCCGTGTCGCACGCTCGGTAGTACGAAGACAGCTGGGACGCGCTGGACCTGCGTTTCGACTGGCGTTGCGCACACGACGACGGTGCGTGCACTCACGGCGTTCCGCGTCACGGGAGCGTACGTCTTGCTCTCTGGCGGCGGCAAAGAGCGCATCAACGTCTGGCGCGTTGCCGACGGAGTGAACGTGATAGAGCACGTATGTGGCTTTGAGAAAGACGATGCGCTGCAAGACCATCGCATCCTTGGACTTGCAACGTTTGCGATCCGACCAAGTGGCGATGACGCTAGTGATGACCGGCACCGTCTCGTTGCGGCGTGTAACTCGGAAGGCGCGATCCAGCTCCTGCTGCTCGATGCCGATGCTGGGTCGTTGCGGGAGCTCGGCCACGTGAGCTCGTCCCAGAAGCCGATCCTCTCGTGCGCAGGCTTCCAGCACGCTGGCTCGGACAAAGCAGATAAGATCGAGGATGACGCCGCGGCGATCCTCGCAGTCGGCGCGACAGACGGCATCGTCACGATCTGGAGCTTTGCTGGTCTTGTGCGCGAGCTCGAGCGCATTGAACTCACGGATCCGACTGGTAGCACCAGCAGTCGCAGTCTCACGCGCTTGCTGTCGTACTTGGTGCCAGTCGAAGCGTACGACGCGCACGACATGGGCGTCAACTGCCTCGCGATCGCGCACTACGACGCCACGTCATTTGGCATCGTGAGCGGCGGTGACGACCAGAATGTGCGCTTGCGCGAGTACGCGACTGGCGGCGAGAGCTTCGAGCTCACGTGCGACGCACGCGCAGTGAACGCAAGTGGGTCAGCGATCAAAGCGATCTACTCGGACGGCGCCGTCGTGTTTCTCGCAGGCTACGACCAGCGCGTGAGCAAGTGGGCGATCATCTCGCACGACGACGCGACTGACGACGATGTCACACGTCGCAAGGCGCTCGCGTGGCAGTGCGCAGTGTTCGCCGAGTGCGCCGACATTGCAAACCTCGCAGTCTGGGCCGACAGCACGAGCAGCAGTGATGCTCCAGTGTACGAGGTCGTCGCTGTCGGTCAAGGGCTCCAAGCAATGCGCTTCCGCAAGTAAGAGCGAGAGTGAGAGGACAGTCACGCGAAGCCAGGACGATGACGTTCAACGTCAATAGAGAGAGTCATAGAGAGCACGTGTGCATGGACCCACGCACGAGAACCAGAGCAGACGAACGAAGGGAATAAACGAACGTAAGCAGCCTCTGTTACCACTTGCCACCTTCCAACGCCAGCACTCGTCACTCGTCTCTCGCAGTCATTGCGCGACGACGGCGTTGACGCAGCAGACAGCGCTCGCTACCAGACGCAACGACAGCACTGAGCGCAGCACGAAGCGAGTCATGGTCGAATGGATCGGTGGCGGTTGCTTGCGTTTGTTGCTGCTGCAGCTGCTGCTCGTTCGTCGTAGATGCTGTTCGTTGGTTGTAGTCGAGTGTGGGCGCACGGACGCGCGACGGCAGATAGTAAAAGTAGTCGAAGGAGGAGTGCGGGACGACAGCGAGTGCGCGCGGCGCCTACTGCTGCCCAAACGTGTTCTCGCCGCTGTACGTGATGTAGAGAAAGCCGTCCGCGTCCTTCTGTTCTTCGTAGATGTTCGACATCAGCGCCGCTGTGTCGTTCAGAGAGCGAGAGAGTGCGTCCATCAGTCTCACGAGCACTCGGTGGAGTCGACCAGATGCAGCTGTAGCTGGAGCATAAGAGACGTACCAGTCGGCGGCAGGACGTTGTTGATGAAGATGAAGATCGCCTTCTCAGGACTCAACTTGATGCGCTTTCGGATCACGTACACGAACTGACCGACCGTCAAGTCTGCAGGCACGAGGTACCTGAAGCAATCGCCACAGTAGCACAATCAATCAGTCACTCTGTGTGACTAGGACACTTGTCAGTCTTAGCAGAGCGACGACAGACGTACTTCTTCTTGTCAATGTCGGGGATGTCGCTGCGGTCCGCTTTCTCGCAGATCACCTATATGCAGTAGATAGCAGATAGCAGTTAGGAGCAATGAGTCTCTCGCTCGCACTTGTCCTAGTACATGACGCGACTTGAACCGGCGGAACGCACTGGAATGCGGTCTGGGTACTTGGATCGAATGCGCTGCGCCTCGACCTGACGCTTCTCTGTAGACGCATCATGATCATCGACAGTCTGTCAATCTTCCGCTCTCTCTCTCTCTCTCTCTCTCTCTCTCAAGCAGATAGCAAGTGTGAGTGAGTGAGACGTACCGAACGGGTGCTCCTTCTTGAACGAGCTCATTGTGTCTTCTTGGACGAACGGGGTGATGTGACTGCTCGGTAGCACGAACACACACGCGCGGTGATACTGTTAGTCGTGTGCACATGTCCACTCTCGCGTTGGCATTCACACATGCACAAGACATGCACCCAAATGACGCTGTAAGCGTTCTCCACCCACATCGTCGCCTGAACAGACGCGCGCGCAGCACAGCGCTCGTTGGGGCGGCAAGAGCACACAAGAAGGCAGGCAGGCAGGCAGGCAGGCAGGCAGACCACACACATACACACACATCGAGGCAGCACGTCTGCCATCGATGCATGCAGACACATGTACACATCGCGCCGCGCACCTTGTTGGTTTCGCTTGTTCTTCGCGTGTGGTTGTTCCGCCCACTTCGCTTGCTTTGCTTTTGCTTTTGCGGCGCTCTTGCAGTCTGTGGGCTTTTTCTCAGACTGAGGACGACGACGACCGAGGGAAAAAGATCGAACTACGTGCCGTCTCTGATTTAATGACAGACGTAATAAGCAATACCTTTTAAAACAAATACTCGTGTGAACCACTTTGAGAGTATAGTTAGTGGAGAGATCTTGCGAAATCGAATCCCCTTCAAACATGATAATTTTTAGAACGTCCGTATTGAGACAACACATTGTACGCAAAGTCAAAGCATTTTGTGACGAATTATTGATTCGAGAATAGTGCAATTTGTAGCGAATTCTCGCTAATTCGTCGCGACAGAGAGCTCGTTATAAACTCAAGTCCATATTGACAGATCCATTTCTGTTATAATGCTGCAATTCTGTAAATGCTGGTGGAATGAATCTGATTCAAGATCAACGCATTAGTACTATTTCGATACAAACACACTATTTAAATGTAGACACCTTTGTTACGGAGAGCATGCAGCAATCATTGATACAATTACATACAAACTACAAGACAAAAGCAGATTTATTAGATGCGCGCTCTGTACTCGTGAAAGTTCAACAGCAACCAGCACGCTGTTCATACGCTGTTCATCGACTCAAGCCGACCAGACACCCTAGCTTGCATGCAAGCATCTGTAAGCACTCGAGAAGCCTCATGGCAATTTGTTGGTGGCTTCACTTTGAGAAAGTCTCTACTGTTGTTGACGTGCCATCTCTTGGACACAAAGAATAGCGAAATGCGGTCAATCTGACGTGGCGAGCGCTGAGCGCGCGAAGCACGGCTTGAGCTCCTGCATTTGTGAGTGATCGCAGTATGTTGGTACAACTCACAACATGCTGGCAAAGTGGAGCTCAGGACATGTTGGCGCTTTGAGCATGCACACTCTAGCTCATCTTAATGATTTGGGTACACCACGCAAAACTACGAGTCCAAAAATACGTCATTTGCCACTCTTCGCACGCTCATTGGTCGAGCTAAACATGGACTCAAAACCGTTCGTGCGCTCGACGACAAAGCTCGCACGCTAGCTCGCACGCTAGCTCGCACGTATGAGCGAGTTCTCCATGTGTGCTTCAATGTGCATGCGTCGCTCCTAGCTGTGAACGCACTGCATGGTGCTTCTAGCCTTTAGCGCACACAAGCTCCTGCACTCCATCGTTTTGGTTCTTGCAAATTGTGTGTGGACCACGCAAGTCGTAAATTTCTGTCTTTTTTCTCTCGTTTCACCTGGTCGCAAACCAGACTTCTGTTTTTTCGTTCGGGACGCTTACATTCTCGAAGTCGTTGTTTTCGAGCGGGCTAGGGCTCGAGCTGCTCCAATTCGGGACGGGCTTCTCCCCCGTTTCTCGGAGAAACCCACGCGCGCCGCAGCCGCCTCACAAAACGAACTGAGTCGCCGCGTCGAAGCACTCCGCTCTCGGTACGTCCGTTTGGCTGTGTTTGGCTGTGTGTGTCTGTGTGTGTGGATGAATGACTCTCGTTCGCGTCGTCACGTGCATGTACACATGTACATGCTGGAGGCTGGAACGCGTTGTCTGCATGTGACGTACGTACGTGCGGTCGAGAAAGAACGATTGCAAGGGAGCGCGTATCTTGTTCCCTCCATCGCTCCACGTGGCGCGCACGCCTCCTGCAGCCATGTTGCGTCACTTTCATCTCTCTACGCGTGCCTTTGTTGGCTCGTTCTGCGCAACATACAGAGACTGACAGCGCTATTGCCTGCACACGCGCATGAACAGACCGCTCTCGCTCGCCTCCTCTTCACCACCTTCTCCATCTCCAGCAACCATGAACCCGGAATAGTATGTCGCAGCTCGCACACATCGCGCGCTCATCGCGAGTGCGTCCGATCTTGACGACGCAGAGCACAGAGAAACTGACCAGCTCGAATGTTCTCCCTATCTCGTTGACTCATGCGCAGCGACTACCTGTTCAAGCTCCTGCTGATCGGTGACTCGGGCGTCGGCAAGTCGTGTCTGCTCCTCCGTTTCGCGGACGACACGTACACGGAGAGCTACATCTCGACCATCGGCGTGGATTTCGTACGTTATCACTCTGGCGTGAATGCAGTCGCACACACTCCAAGCCTCAGGTCTCACTCACTAACCATCTCTCTCTGGATGGCGTCACGCGTGGGTAGAAAATCCGCACAATCGAGCTCGATGGCAAGACGATCAAGCTCCAGATTGTACGTCCGTGTGCTGCTACTTCTACTACAGATACACACAGAGTCACAGCAGATACTGACTAGAGCACGCTGTTTGTCGATGCTGCAGTGGGACACGGCTGGCCAGGAGCGTTTCCGCACGATCACGAGCAGTTACTACCGTGGCGCGCACGGTATCATCGTCGTGTACGACGTGACGGACCAAGAGTCGTTCAACAACGTCAAGCAGTGGCTCCACGAGATCGACAGGTCCGTCGTCCTTGCAGCCATCCTACTGTTCTGTGTATCACTAGCAGCGATTTTGACAGTGTGTACTTGATGTTTGTATGAACGTGTAGATATGCCTGTGAAAACGTGAACAAGCTGCTCGTGGGCAACAAGAGCGATCTGACGGCGAAGCGCGTCGTGAGCACGGAAGCCGCGAAGGAGTTTGCCGAGAGCCTCGGGATTGAGTTTTTGGAGACGAGTGCGAAGAACGCAGCGAACGTCGAGAAGGCGTTCATGATGATGGCGGCGCAGATCAAGAAGCGGATGGCGAATGCGCCAGTTGCGCCAAAGGCGAACGTCCGGATCACGGCGGGGCAGAACGTGCCGGCGAACTCGGGCGGCAAGTGCTGCTAGACAGTCGGGCTGATTTATTGCGGCGCAGGTCGCGCGATGCGTGCGCTCGCTGGTCGCTCGCATTGTCTCGGACTGTCGCTGTCGTCGTCGTCACTCCTCCTCTATCCCTTTCGTCTCCTGCATATGCGCGCGCGCTCTGTTCGCTCCCGCTCGAGTCGGTAGACGGTCGCACTGGAGCGTGGAGTGTCGAAGAGCGTTGGACTGGTGGCGCGTGCAAGCGGCCGATCGAGTGAACGCGTGTGAACGAGCGTGAGAAGCGACTGCACTGAGGACGAAGACGCAGCGGAGGGAGGACACGTCTTGGACCGACTGCTGCATCACGCACGAACGCGCCGATTCTCCAAGTGTCTGCACCTGCGCGCATCCTTCGACTCTCGCTCGCTCACTCGCTCTCTTTGCATCTCTCTCTCGTTTGCCTGCTCTTTGATCCGAGCGCAGGCGCTATCGTTGTAGCCTTTCGTCGATAGCCTCTGCCTCTAATCGCCTCCAAATCAACTCTCTTCTTGCTCGATGCAGTGTGTTGAGTTGCCTTCTTGTATCAAAGTGACTTGTGTATTGTATCGGTGTAAAGGAGCTCGAGTATCAACGAATGCGCAGTTGCCGAGTGTCTTTGTAGAGAAGGTAGTCGAACTCGGCTTGGCGCTTCTTGAGCTTAACCGACTGGAGGATCCACTCTGTTTTGAGCACATGAGCGAGAGAAGACGTGAGTGTGTGAGTGCATGCATGCGTAAAGGATCGACTGAGATCGGACGAATGCGCCAGAAACAAACCAACCTGGACTCACGACTTTGGCTTTCCCAAGTATCTGAGCATCCACAAACAAGCACAGCGACGTAACGAGATGGCGTCACGCACGACTCGACTCATTCACACGCGTGTCGTGACGCAACCACGGACGGACGTACTTTAAGCACTTTGTCTGCTTTGGAGCCGCTCAGGTTCGCACCGACCATGTGCGTCACGCGCGTCGTCGTGAGCGCTGAGCTGTGAAAATGGCAAAGAGAGAAAGAGAAGGCAGTGAGCATGGCGGGTGCCAATACACATGTCAAACGAGTGAGCAAGTCTTCCTACCAGACGTTGCCACCGTGGTCTTGCACGAGCTTTGCGAGGTAGTAACTACCGACAGAAGCAACAAGAGATGTCTAAGATGAGCACATTGAACCACTTGCAACCAAACACACAATACTGGGAACCTATGACGAGATGTTGCCTGTGCGTCCGTTGAAGAGGATGCGGCAGCCCTGTCAAGACAAGACACAAGCAGCGTCGATACGACGTCAGTGCTTATTAGTGAGCTGCTGGTGGTGCTTACCAAAGAGAGTGTCCAATGCACTGACGGGCTGCTCACCTTGAAGATCTGCGATGTGTCGTTGCTGCTACGACTGGTCTTGTCTTGCTTTGTAGTAGACGGCGATGGCGCTGCTGTCAAGCGTCATGCGTCACACGATGTGTGAGAACGTGCGACCTCAAGGACAGTATCCACATTGCAACAACAATACTGCTCCGCAACAACGATGTACTGCGGTGCTGTTCAATATCAGCTGCGCTTGCTGTCTTGGAGGTAGACGCATGTGCAGTCTTCGCTTCTGAGGCTCTTGGTGCTCTTGCCTTTCGTGACGCACTTGCTGTTGCTCTCGAGGACGGTGTGCGAACGGTAAAGAAGCTCTCGCTTTTTTGCTTTGCGTGTTGCTTGCGAATGAGCTCGAGCTGCTGCTGTTCTGCTGGCGTCACGACGCGGCGCTCGCAGCGCGTCGTCGGTCCGCTCGGTCCATTGATCGCAAACATCCGTGTACACTCGTTGCACTTGTGCTTTGATGCCCAAGTTTGAAAATGTAAATTGCGCCGTTTCGGAGTGGAATGTGGCACGCTGTTCCACATCGCATTGTGGAACAGACGATAGAACACGCTGGTCCGAATCGAGCCACGTGGGGAGCACCGACACAAGTCCTAAAGCAAGTGAGCGACCTCGAGAGCTTGACCGATGGAGTACGCAGGCGCGCCGATCATGAGCGCTGGTGGTTACGGCCAGCAGCAGCAGCAACAACAACAGCGCACTGCGCCGCTTGCGAGCATCGATACGGAACATAACGATATGATCAACGACATCCAGCTCGACTATTACGGCAAGCGTCTCGTGACGTGCTCCGGCGACCGCACGTTCCGCGTCTACGACGTCTCAGACGCAACGACACCAGTCGAGAGCAAGACGTCGAACGACCCAAACGCTTCGACAGCAACGACGCACGTGCTGCAGCATGTTGTGCAGCTGCCAGAGGACTCGAGCGCTCCGATGCACCGCATTGCGTGGGCACACCCCAAATTTGGCAGTCTGCTCGCGATGGCGTGTCAAGACGGCCGCGTGTACGTCTTCCGCGAAGAGCTCCACGCTAGCGGCAACGGCGCAACGGAGTGGATCCTCAAGTACGTCCACACGTTCCACTCGCTCGCAGTGCTCAGCATCGCGTGGGCGCCGTACGAGTACGGACTCTGCCTCGCGAGCGCCTCAGCGGACGGCCAAGTGTCGTTTCTCACGCGCATGCGCGAAGGCTGGGTCACGTCGTCGTCGTTTGTGAACTCGCAGGACAGCGCCGCAGTGACGTCAGTGAGCTGGGCGCCGTACAACTCGCTCGGGTCGCAAGGACCGCAGGGACCCATCCAGCGCGTCGTCACGGGCTCGATCAACCACGCGGTGCAGGTCTGGCAGCTCGTGCCGGCAGCACAGGAGCCTGCGCAGTGGTCGCTCACAGACGACGCGCTCATTGAAGGCCACGACGACTGGGTGCGCGACGTCGCGTGGGCGCCGAACGTCGGGATCCCAGCGAACATCATTGCGTCGGCCTC
Source organism: Globisporangium rhizosaccharum (assembly GCA_023333795.1). Taxonomy (NCBI): domain Eukaryota; phylum Oomycota; class Peronosporomycetes; order Pythiales; family Pythiaceae; genus Globisporangium; species Globisporangium rhizosaccharum. The sequence goes on from JAASFN010000011.1 coordinate 15,958, forward strand.
GGACGACCACTCGGTGCGCGTGTGGAGCCAAGACGAAGTCGGTGGCGACTGGACCATGCACGTGCTCCACACATTCCGGTCGCCAGTCTATCGGATAAGTTGGTCGCTCACGGGCACAGTCCTGAGCGTCGCAGGCAGCGACGACGAAGTGACGTTCTGGAAGCAAGTGAGCGCGACGCAGTGGGTCCAGCTCTCGTCGGTGAACGAGCACGGCGCGCAGGTCTTGAGTCAGTAGACACGTCGTGCGTCCTCTCATCATGTAGCGCAGCACTGAAGGAAGCGACTGTGTGTATGAGCAGCTAAGGATGGTAACTCTTTAAGGCTACTCTTTTGAGGTTACTCGATCGGATGGCGTGACGCTCGCGTCGTAACACCACCACTGAGTACTATGAGTATGGACTGTGACTGTATCGCACCTTTACGACGTGTGGTAGACGCGCATGATGTACGACGCGACGGTCAGGAGCTGAAAGTGCTCGCTCGCACCATCGACGAGCTTCTTGTCAGCCTCTGCGATCCGGAGACAGATCTTCGCCATCTGCACGTCCGTGAGCTTTGCGTTTGCGAGCACGTCGGTGCGGAGCTGCTGGAACACAGTGAGCACAGGGTAACCTGCCAAGAGGATATTCTCGATCTCGACCTTCATCCTGTCAAAGCTGTTCGTTGCAACAGACTGCCAGAAGCGCTCGAGGAGCTCAGGTGGTGCAAGCTGGCAACAATACACACACGAGTTAGCACGAGTCAGTCAGTACGAGTCGATACGAGTCAGTCGAAAGAGAACGTACCCCTGCAACTGCGACGACGTCATCAGGCACGAGATCGTCGTCACCGCAGAGCTGCTTGGCGCTCTGGAGGAAGTTGATCGCTTTGCGAAGGTCGCCGTTCGAACAGGCGAGGAGCGTGTCAATTACTTCACCAGTCACTGCGATGCGCTCTTCGCTACAGATGAAGCGCAGGCGCGACGTCATCGAGACTTTCTCAAGCGGCGCGAAGCGGAACTTGGCACAGCGCGACGCCACGGGCTCGATGATGCGGCTCACGTAGTTACAAATAAGGCAGAAGCGCGTGACTTTCGAGTAGTTCTCCATCATGCGGCGCAGCGCCGACTGCGCGTCGTTCGTCATGGAGTCAGCTTCATCGAGCACGATGATTTTGAACGGCGGCATGCTACTCGAGCCGCTGATCGCGCCTTGCGCAAAGCCTTTCACTTTGTCGCGCACGACGCCGATGCCGCGGTCGTCCGAGGCATTGAGCTCGAGGAACCGACCGTTCTTGCGAAAGTCTGGACCAAAGAGCTCGCGCGCGACTGCGACGATCGTCGATGTCTTGCCCGTGCCTGGCGGACCGTAGAAGAGCAAGTGCGGCAGCTGGCCGCTTGCGATCGACGTCTTGAGCGTCGCGACAACGTGCTCTTGGTGCGAGATCTCGTCGACATTCTTAGGACGACTGTCAGTTCATGTGTTTCGCGCCAGCAGGAGCACAAGAAAGCAAAGTGCATGAGCTACCAGTCGACGTCGAGACGTACATCAACGCAGAGAGAGAGAGAGAGAGAAGGAACAGCAGTATGCACTAGACGTACTACTTCTCGATCCACGGCAGCGCAGCAGCGGCGACTGGCGCCTCCGACTTTGGCGCGCGCACTTGGAACATCGCGCTTGGCTCTCGAGCTTGCTTGAGCAAAGAGGTGGTGTGCGACGCAGTTTATCTGTGTGAGTACAAATGGCTTCTCCCTCGATTTTGTCTCTACTACGATGTTGAAGAACATCGTTTCAACAGCAAATGGCTCAAACTCGCTTCGTGTTGACACATACAGCTCGCTGCTAAACGACCGCATGCCCGTGAGTCCGGCACATGCCGCTGCGGCGGTGCTTCTCGCATCCATCCACATCGCACGTGCGGCCGCCTCCGCGCCGTAGGCAAAGATCACGAGAGCGCACATGACTCGGACTCTGAGCACCACGAAACAGCCTCAGTGCACTATGAGACGACTGGTCGTGTGCACTTGCGTTACTTGTTCGTGCATGCACCGAACTAACAACAAGCGAGATCGGTTGGGCAATGCATCAATGCATCGTGCTCATATTGTGTTGTCCCTGTTGGCTACGTGCTCACATAAAAATACGGATACGACCAGCGCACAGCAGCAGTGGTTCGTGGTGTCGGTCGACTCTCTCTCTCTCTCTCTCTCTCTCTCTCTCTCTCTTGTCTTGCTTGGTTTGTCTGGACGACATCTCAGTTGGCACTTAGGCAAACTTCTCCGAGTGGTAGTCAAAGACCGTGCCACCGGGTTGCGTCGACGAGTACTTGCGGCACATCTCGTCCAGGATCTTCTCAAGGGCGTGCGGACCGCAGAAGAACACGCCGATCTCTTCGCCAGGGTGCTGCCGCGCAGCGTCTTGGAACACTTGGTCCCAGTCCGGTCGCCCAAAGTGCGTGAGCTGCCCGCGCTTGGCTTTCAAGCCCGAGACAAAGTCCTGCCCAGTCTGGTCGTGCACAAACTGCTGGAACATCTTGAGCTGCGACGCGTTCTCGCCGCCTTTGACCGTGCTCAAGTACTGATGCGCCTCAATGACGTTGTCGCGGTCCATGTTCGTGATCTGGTTCATCGTGCTCTCGAACCACCCGAGCGACTCCTGCGCACGCGTGATCCAGTGGAAGTAGAGCTTCTGGATCTTGAACGTGCTCGGGTGACGCACGTGCTTGCAGTTGAGGCACCGGTACTCTTCCCACAGGTGCACCACGTCTTTCAAGATCGACGCAAACGGCGTGACGCCAATGCCACCGGCGACGCAGATCACCGTCTTGTATCGGTGGTAGTCCTGCGTCGGTGCACCGACAGGTCCGTCCAAGTACACATCCGGGTACTCGAGCTTGCTCTCGTGGCAGTCGGCGATCAAGCGGTGGAGCGCACCGGTCCAGTCCCCGGCTTTGCGAACGTGGATGCTCACGTAGTTGTCACCAGGTGCGGACGAGATCGTGAACGGGTGCCACTCGTGCGTCGAGATCGACGGGCAGTTGATGAACAAGTACATGCCTGGGCGGTAGTTAAACCGCTTGGGCTTCTCCATGAACAGCGCACACGTGCCATCGAGCTCAACGGCTTCCATGATCCGCACAGGGGCGGCAAACATCTTGGCGTACCGGAAGCGGCGCTCGACCAAGTAGATTGCAAACGGCGGACCGGCCCACCAGTACGAGCTCGCGTGCGCGAGCCACGACGCGGCGCCGTGGAAACACAAAATGAGCAGGAACGGTCCAAAGAGCATGTGCGAGTACCAGAAGAGGTTGAACCGCCCTTGACGGAACTTGGGGATCGCTGCGAGCGGGAACGAGATCGCAGTGATGAGGAGCAAGAGTACGCCAGTCCAGACTGGAATCGCTTGGAGCATCGTCGTGAACGGCGGCGGCATGCCGTCTTCAAAGCCTGGGACGTTGCGCTCAATGAAGATCGACCGACCGATCTCGTCTGGCGTTGCGACCAAGTACAAGTTGATCTCGTTGCTCACGTGCGCAAACGTGTGGACGAGACCGGCGACGAGGAGCGTTGTGCCGCAGATCTTGTGGAATTCAATGTGGTCGTCGAACGGAATGTACTTCCACATCACGTGACTGCGCTTCATCACTTGCGTGATCGAGCGGCACATTGGAAGGAGCACAAAGAGCGAGTTGAGCATGCACACTTGCGCACAGCCACGCGCGATGCGGAGGCCCCAGCCGAGCGCTGGGTCGTACTTGTAGTGGTAGAACTTGAGCCAGAACGCGAGGTTGTTGCAGATGACGTAGAACAGGAGCCACCAGATCCGGAGCGAGTTCGCTTCGTACCACGTGTGGAACTTGCTCTTGCCAGGGCGAGCGCGCATGGACGAGTGCTGGTGCGGCAAGCGCGCATCGGCTTCTTTCTTCGTCGCTTGGTCGTACGACCCGCTCACGTACGCGTGGAAGATGTGCTTGAACTGGTCAAACGACATTGTGCCGTCTTTCACGTTCGCTTTCCGGAACATGAGTGTTGCGACGGTACGGAAGTCCGTGCCAACGACTTCGATCTTGGCTGACGAGAAGTTGGACGTGAGGAGCTGCACGACCTGGTCTTCCGTCACGAACCCGAGACCGTCCGTGTCGAGCGTATCAAAGATGAACTTGAGCTTCTCTTCGACACCAACGTCGAGGTTCAAGACCGCGTCAATGAGGATCGCATTGCCGTCAATCATGCCGTCCGTGCCGTCGTACTCGTCGTACGCGTCGCCGTCGACTTCAAACGTCTGCGAGAACGTCGCGCGGTCAATGTAGCCTTGCTTGTTTGTCATGCTGCCCATGACGTCACGGAGCGCTTGGAGCTTCGCCATTGGCGTGAACTCGCCCTGCTCGTCTTGCGTGATCGCGATCGAGTACTTTTGCTCAAACGCGCAGTCGCCGAGGATCGGGACTGAGACCACGTCGCTCGCTGCTTGCGGACCGCTCAGCGACGGGTGGTACGACAAGTTCGAGATCCGCGACAAGCGGTCGCTCACAATCGATGAGCGCAGCATGGCGTCGACGTTTGGCCGGCGACGGCGCCGCGCTGCGCCGTTGGTGTCACCACCGCCAATCATGTTGACTTGCGTGCTGCTCATGCTCAGGAACGCGTCACTGCTCATGAAGTTGCTCTTCGTCACCGTTTTGATCTGCGGCGCATTGACTTGGAGCCGCGTCGCGGGGATGGCTGGTCCACCACTAGCGTGTGGGTTCATGTTTGGTCCGCGGCCGCGGTGGTTTGGCGACGGCGTCGAGATGTCGATGAACGTCTGCGTGTTCGCGGGCGTGTTGTCGGCCTCGTCGTCGCGCGCGGTCGCAGCAGGGAGGAGCCCTGCGTGCTCCATCTTTTGGCGCTCGTGATGCATCGCAATGGCGGTGTGTGGTGATGTCCGCAGCAGCAGCGAGAGCCTGCGGCTTGGAGCGCGAAATACCAAGTGGGCTCGAAGGCGGCTCCTCGCCGCCGCACCAACGGATCTCACTTGATGAGCGCTTCACACAGCATGTTGTGGTAGTGACATAAATGAGTATCTGACCACCTGGCTGCTGCTCCGACTCTATCAGACGAGACAGCGCGCCGCGAAAAGATAAGCGCGCGACACAAGAATGAAAATAACTTGAAATTTGTATACACAGTTGCGCTGCTTTGTCAACATCACAGGTGACTTGATTTTTGTATACTCTGATGTGAACAGCTGGTATCTGCGAAATTGATGAAGTGATGGCGCAAAAAATATAAGGCCGCCACCGTGCTGATCCAAGAGACTGCTTGACGCCAAGATGGAGACGACAAGCACCACCTCAACTTCGAGCACTTCGAGACAGCAGCAACCGATGTTTTCCCGTTGTCACGAAGAGGGCGCCGACAGCAGCACTGCGTTGCTTTGCAACAGTCTTCAGCGTTTTGCGGTGCGGACGGTGCTCCAAAGTCAGCAGTTCTATCGCTATCAATCGAAGACGTCATCCAGCAGGCTCCTACGACGAGCTCTATTGGCCACACGTGTGCACATACTAGTACACTCGAGCGCGCGCGACTTCTACATGTGCGGATAGAGATCAGTCAAGCGCTCAACTTGTGAATGCTTGCTTGCTTAGCGTGCGTCCTCAACGAGTCTGCAGTGATCGCATCACAAGAGCACTCCTGAACCAACACGCGCACGCAAATGCTTGAGCTGAAATGCCCGCACCAAGAGCACAAGCTCCTTTGCTTGGCAAGCTCGGCGAACAAGGGCAAGGCAAGGCACAGACAAGAGGAGGACTCGAATGGTTTGACACAACCTCGCGATGCGTCCATACAAACATCAAGTCAATGAGCGGTCGTGCTCGAAACCCAGCTGCTTTAGCCGATCGTTCGCTAATGGACAGAAAGCAGCCATTTCGTGTCAGTAATTGCACCACAGTAAAACCAAGTCACGTGAGAGTAGTGCCAATGCTCCTGTACACAAGCGCTCGAGCTCGACACCTCGACACCTCGCTCGATACACGCACGCGAGGCTTGCTGCATCCTGTCGACGATGCGAGGATCTACACACTGTCCGCACGCTCGATCCGACGCGATCATGCGGCCGACCATCTGGAGCGCTCATCCAGGAGCCTCTGGAGCGAGGCGTCCTAACTCAAATGGCGCCGAGCGCTGTCGTCTCCATCCTCTGGCTCTTGGCACCTGCGACCACTTTGCTCATGAGTGCTGTGTGTGATGTGTTGTATGTTGTGTTGATGCCCAACAATGCGAGCGCAGCAGACGCAAGCATCAGATTGATCCCAGCGTCTTCACAGTCTTGAAGACGATGCCTCGGTTTCATCACTAGCGTGACGACGCACTGCTCGATGTTGCCACTCCCTCGCTTTTATCGCTACTAACATCAAACATGTCGGTTTGACAACTTCCAACTTCGACAAGCATCATGCAATGGCTCAAGACAGCAGCAGTAGCAGCGATTGTGCTCGTGAGTTGCAAATGCTGCAGCGCTGCGCAGCCGACAAGTGTGCGCGTCGTGACGATCCACCGCCACGACCCGAGCGCATTTACTGAAGGACTGTTCTTCCACGGCGACGCGCTCGTCGAGTCCACAGGACTGAATGACAAGTCGTTCATCCGGCAGTATCGCCTGCCAGCGTTGCGGTCCTCACTGCTCGCAGACGATGCGCTCCATGTCAACAGCACAAGCACGCGACTAGTCAAACAGAAAGAGTTCCGCTTCGATGCGCACATGTTTGGTGAAGGCATTGCGAGCGTCGGCGACAAGCTCTATGCGCTCACGTACAAAGCCAAGCTCGTGCTCGAGCTCGCGCTCGGCAACTTCACTCTCCTTGCAACGCATCCCATCGCGACGTCCACAGGCGAAGGCTGGGGCATGACGACCGACGGCACGCTGCTCATTGTCAGTGACGGGTCTGCGACGATCCAGTTCTTTGACCCGCACGATGCATTTGCACTCAAGCGCGCAATCACCGTGCATGACGCAGCGACTGGCTCGCCAGTCACGAACGTGAACGAACTCGAGTGGGTCCCAGACGCAAACGAGATCCTCGCAAACGTCTGGTTCGAGAACCACATCCTGCGCATCAACGCAACGGACGGCGCTGTGCTCGAAGTCGTGGACCTCGCGTGGCTCCCCAACATGGTCTCGAACCTCGCGACGCCTGCAATGGAGCACTCACCACTGCGCCGCGACGCAGTCATGAACGGCATTGCACTGCATCCAGTGACGCGGCACGTCTTCGTCACCGGCAAGCTCTGGGACTCGGTCTTTGAGCTCGCGCTCTCGTCGATCAGTCGCAGCAGTCCCAATAGCCGCAGTAGTAGGAGCAGCACAACGCACTCGCAGCAAGAGCACTGACTTGAGAGACATCACCAGCGCATAGTGAGCGAGCGAGCGAGTGACTACGACGACGAGACGAATGCCATTCCACTCAGATGCGTCTCGTCCTCCTCGTCGTCGACAGGTGCGATCGCTGACAAGTCGCACGCGAGGTGCTACAGACGAGAGACAGAGCGACAGTGAGTGTGTGTTAGCGACACTGGTCGACAGAGGTGCAAAGCGAGATTGTGGCCAAGAGTTGCGGCGTCAACACCAGTGTGTTGTGTTGTGACGCCCCACTTGAGTGCCATCAACACCGCATGCGAATAGCAATAGCACCACACACAATGGCTGTACCTTGTAGCGCATGCGTGTGTCCGTGTACGGTGAAGGCACTGCTGCTGCTCTTGTCGGTGAGATCTCGTGTGATGGTATCCAGTGACGGCTGGTAGTAACAGGCGCAACAGCGTCCGTCCGACGATGCGAGCGCGTTGTTCGTTCGCCAGACACTCGTTGGGCATTGCGTGGCTCGATGCGGCCCCTCGATGCTTGCGCATGTTTTGGCAGCGCATACGACTCGACATCGCTCAGTCCGTCGTCGTCATGGTCGTCCTGGTCAGCGTCCATGTAGACACCATGGTCGTCGTGCTCGCTCTCTGAGTCGCCATCGCTGCTGCTGCTATCGCTATCTTCTTGGAGCGTGAGCTCATGGATCGTCAATGCTTGGTCCTGGACCTTGCGTTTGAGCCGCGCACGGTCGCTCTCGCTTGTCTTGAATTCGTGCAAGAGCTCGCTCACGCGCTGCTCGTGCTCGGTGCGCCATACGTCCTGCGCTTGCTGTTGCTGCGTGCGCAAAGCAGCGAGCTCGCCTCGAAGCGCTTCGCACTCGTGTGTCAAGACAAACAGTGCCGAGTCGTGTACACTGCTGCTCGCGACTGGTGCAGACGATACGGACGACGACGCTGCTGAGAAGCGCAACGGCGATGGCGACGATACTGACGGTGACGCTCCGAGAGCTTTCGCTTTCGACGGCGAGACGTACACAGTCTGCGTCTTGGTCTTGAGCAAGTCGTCGATTGTGTGCGCTTGCTCCTGTAGTGCGATGCACACCGTAGCAGACAAGTGAGTCTTGCGATATCAAACGATCCATTTGATAGGCTCTGCTGAAGAGCAGCGCACCTCGATGAGCAAGTTCGCACTCAGCTGCGCTTCGACGATCTCGTTCCAGTGCTTGGCTTTCTCGCGCTCGAGCTGCTCGCACTGCGCGACGTCCCGCGTGTGCTGCTCCACTAACTCATCTCGCTCACGCTCGAGCTGCGTCTTCTCAGCCTCGAGGTCTGCGATCACATGCGCCAAGCGCTCGGTCTGACATTGTCGCCGTACAGAACCGCCCACACACACAGGCATTAGCGCCATTCGTGAGCAGCAGCAGCATACACTTACAGTCGTCCACCTCTAGCACCACTACTGCTCAAAACACAGTACCTCGTCGCGTCGACTTGCCTCGAGGTCTTGAAGTTGCTTGTTCTGGTCGCCAGTCTACCACCAGCGCAGCAGCACATGACCACAGCAGTAGCAACAATCACCCAAGTACCAGACTGTGAGTGGCAACCACAATGGCCCATCACATTGACGCCTAGTTCACACAGCCCCACCACAGTCGTGAGGTTCGAGAGGTTCTCCATGAGCTCTTGCATTGTCTTCTTGCTCGCTGCGAAGCTCTCTGCGTCCTCACTCCGCTTCGTCTCGAGCTCGCGCACCGTCGCTGCACTGTGTTCGAGCAGTTCAGTGAGCTGCTTCTCTTTGCGTTCGAGCTCGCGGACAGTCTGCCGCAGTGCGTTCGCTTCGTGATGGAGCTGCTCGCGCACACTCGCGCTCTGCTGGAGCTGCTCGCACACTGCGACATACTTGGCGTTGAGGTCCTGGAACCGGTCCCAGCGCGCGAGCTCCATCTCGTTCGCGATTTCACGGCGTGTCTGCTCGCGCACAATGTCGAGCTTGCGCTCGTCGTCGTCGCGCCGCATCTCGGGTGTCTTAAGACACAGTGCGCACGTCACGCTGCTCTTCTTGTGCTTCTTCTCGAGCTCCCAGACCTCGGCGTCTTTGAGCACGAGTGCCTGGTCATGCCGCGCTTTCATCGCCCGTACGCTCTCAATCAGCTGCGAGTGCTGCTGTCCTAGTAGAGTGCGCGTGCGAAAGAGCGCACTGTAGTCCTCTTGGAGCATCCAGAGCTGCTCTTTCGTGTGTGCGTGACGCGTCAAGACATCGCGCCACTTGTCCTTCATCTTGCCAATGAGCAGCGCGTGCTCTTGCTTTTGCTCTGTACGAGTTGTGAGCGCGTCCTGGAGCGCGGTTGAGACGTCTGCGACCTTGCGCTTGAGCTGCATCACGTCGCTACTCATCTTCTCCTTGAGCTGGAAGCTCGCATGCTCGCGGTACCGACTCTCGCTCAGCTCCTTCTCGAGCACTTGGAGCCTCACTTTCGTTGTCTCGCGCTCGTGGTCGAGCGGTCGCTTTGCGCTCTGCCACGCCTTGCGCTCGGTCTCGAGTGTACACCGGAGCTGATCGACACGTGCGCGCAGCGCTTTGCGCTCTTCGTGGCTCGCACGGACGCTCGCCGCTGCGTCTTGCTTCACGAGCGCAAGCGTCTCCTGGTGCTTCTTCTCGCTCGTACGGAGCGTCTCAGTGAGCTGTGCGATCGTGTCCTGGTCAGTTTGGTGCTGGTCGAGCGCACTCTCGAGCAGTGCACTCGTGTGTCGGAACTGGTGCTCGAACGAACTGCGGTCCTTCTCAGCGCGCGCGAGCGCAGTCTGGAGCGACGCGATCTCTTTCTTGAGCTGCACAGCATGTGCGCTCGCGACTGCGGCGCTCTTGTTCGCGCTCTGGTCTTTCTTCACGAGCTGCTGCCGCAGCGACTCGAGGTCACGCAAGAACGCGCGGCGCTCCTGTGCATCATCGACAGCGCGTACGTACATAGGCAAGCAAGCAGACTCAGCACACTCGACAACGTGGTTGACGCACAAATACGTACTGAAGCACAGTGCCGATGCAACGGACCTTTTCAAAGCAGCGCTGCACGTCTTTCATGGACAGCGTCGTGTTCATGGCGTCTTTGCCACCTGTCGCTGCTGCCGCCATCCTACCAGCGTCCATGGGCTGACGCTGCATCGCGACAGATGCACGCACACGCACACACCGATCACCACGATCGAGCGCACCAGCACACGCGTTCACTACGTACTCGCGTGAGGCGGCGGCTCATGGTGGTTTCAAAACCGCGCCCGCCACATAAGTCACAAGCTCTTGGCGGTGTCCTCTCGATGTGCATGCTGCTTCAACAGCGCTTGATGCGGATGCGCATCAGCAGCAGCGCTACCAGCTCGCAATGGCAAGTCTTATGATCCACTCGAGCCATTGCGTATTGTTCGTGACCGCACATTTTCAATTTGACACGCATCATCATCGAGTGGGCACCTCGCGCTAGAATGACGCTGCGTCTGCGGCAGCTGCAGGTCGTGCATCGCCACGGCGACCGCACGCCGCTGCGCAACGTGTTCAAAGGCGGCAGTGCACGCGCCGAAGAAGCAGAGCATGCGCGCTGGAGCGAGACATTGCCGCTGCCGGAGCAACTCGCAGCGCTCCGAGCGCCATATCAAGTGCAGAAAGCCACCGGCGTGCACGATCCGCTCCAGACGCGGCCGTTTGGCTTTCTCACGACCACGGGCATCGAGCAGATGCACGCGCGCGGCGACAAGCTCGTACGTCTGACAAGCGATTGCTCGCAGAAGTGCCTGACAATGTGGTGGCGCAATCTCTGACGCTCGTGTGTGCATGTGGCGCTTGCAGCGAGCGCTCTGTGAGCGCGAGGCGTTCCCGCTCGACGCGCTCACAGACGCAAGCGTGCAGGTCTTTAGCAACTCGTACACGCGCACGCAGTTGAGCGTGCAGTCGCTCCTGCACGGACTGTTGCACAATGAGCGCCATCTCGCGCCGCGCGTGCATGTCTTGGCGCCAGACCAAGACATCATCAACAGTGCGTACTGAAAGCGTGTCCTTGAATGAGTGGGGCTTGTTGGCTAGTACAAAGCAGTGCTCACCGCAGCTCTGTGTCCAAACGTGTGCATGTAGCCTATGCACTGTTCCCTGAGATCGCGCAGCTCAAGACTGAGCTCGAGCAAACGCATGAAGCCCTAGCGGCGCGCGAGCACGCCATGGCACCGCACAAGCAAGAGCTCGTGGGCGTGCTCCCGCTCTTTGAGCACACACCGTTCACGTGGATGGCGGCTGCCGACTACTTTGTTTGCCGCGCTGCGCATAACGTAGCACTCGTGCCTGGAACCGAGGTGCACAGTGCGGCAGTGATCGACCACTTGAGCTTCCGCTTCCACTGCTTCTACTCGAACCAGCGCATCCTGCAGCTCGTCGCAGGGCGGCTCATGCACCATGTGCTAGCAGAGGTGCGCTTCCTGCAGTAGTGGCATCACCAAGTGTCGATTCGATAATGCTCACGCTGTTTGGCTTGCTCATGACCGCAGATGCAGCACGCGGTTGCCCATACGAACAGCACGAAGCCGCTCGTAGTGTACAGTGGCCACGACATCTCGATCCTTTCCGTGCTTCATGCGACCTGTGCCTCACGCGCACTCGACGACGACATGTGGTGGCCCGACTACGCAACTGCAGTCGCACTCGAGCTCCTCGAAGACGAGCACTCGGGCGACTGGTTTGTGCGCGTACGGCTCGATGACGCGGTGCTGGCGCTGCGCACTGGTAGTAGCAGCAGTACCGAGGCAGAGGAGCAGACGCTCGTCCCGCTCGACGCGTTCAAAGCGCTCGTGACTGACAAGCTCGGTGGGTTTGACCTCTGAGTAACAACTCTTGTGTAAAAGCGCGCACTAGACGAGATTGGTACTTGACGAGCGAATACAACCAGCACGACACTGTTCAACAATGGTGCAAACTGGGTTTTATTCGAGCAAACTGCTAATTAGCGAGTGGATCAGAGCTGTTCGAGTGTGCTGCAAACCAACCACACGAAGATCACGAGAGACGCTCAGCGATCTGCAGCGCGCGCTTGTACCGTCGTCGTGCCAAGCGCGTCGGCAAGTCTTCTTCTGCGTCGCCTTCAGTTTGCTTCGCTGGTTCGCCTGCATCGATGATCTCATGTGCGCCATCGAGCACGCGCTGCCGCGCTTGTCCTTCAATGCCACTGAGGTACTCGAGCGCAGTCGTGAACATGGACTTGGGCACCACGTCGGCTTCGTACATCCATCGGAGGATCCATGCCTGCTTCATTTTCTATTGAGCAATGGTAGCAACAACAGGAGCCACACACACGTGCAAGGGACTGTCAGTCAATGCTCTCATAACAACGCGCACGAGTGCTATCAGTATGGCCACATACCTTGAACTTCCACGGCAGCTCGCCCTCTGGCGTTGGTTCATTGCGCTTGGTCCACTGTGTGAGGTAGTACTTGGCTTGCTGAATCATCTCGGGTGACCGATCCGACTTGCCGCCGCCCTCTTTCTTCTCGTCGGCACTTGCAGCAGCAGCAGCAGCGGCGCGTGCGCGCTTCTTCTGCAATGCAGCGCCTTTCGAGACCTTTTCGCCATCGTCATTGAACTTGACGTGCTTGTTGCTCGCACTGCTGCTGGCGGTGCCGACTGCCGTCGCTGCTGGCTGGAGCTTCGCGCTCGCTTTCTTTGCTTTCGCTGCAGCATTCTTCTTGCCGCGCTGCTTCTTCGACGGCTTCGCAGCACCCATTGCAGTCTAGTGCTTGCTGTGGTAGCGCGTGTGGTCTTCAAGCGATGCGTGCTGCGCGTGCGAGAGGTGGCAGCACACGAGCAGGAGCACACGAGCTGGTCGATGATGCGCTGCACCGTTTGGACGCTTTCGAGCTGTTTGGTCCAGCCAACACAATGCGCCAAAACTATTCCCACAATTTTGAGTCTTCAACGGCAATCATTTCCTTCGTTTGCGAGCAACAATTCGAAAGCGCTCAATTCCTACTCTTTATATTGGAAACAAGTGCAGCACGCGAAACATGCGAGTTGCCCACATCAAATGAGTCGAAACCGATTCGGCGTCACCGATTGGCGGAATTTTTGCTCTCAATAGTGGCTCCTGTACGCGCGCAAAGTTGAAACGCTCGCGCCAAAACTTGCACGGTTCGATTCAATCGTGTGCGTCAGCAGCTCCGCCTTGCGATGCGCACTCTTCGTCTTGCGCGACTGACTGCAGGAGCGCACGACGACTGAGCCGCTGATCCAGAGCAGTACTAGCTCTGCCTGTCTGAGTGCTTGCGTGATTCAGCAGCAATGTGCCAAGTGCTGCACCGCAAGCGACCACGTAGCCCGTCAGTCACTGCGACGGTGTCAATGCGCATCAATGGCAACAGCTCTGCCAAGATGCGCAAGACCACACCGAGCGTCCATGCACCAAGCGCAACTGTTGTGCACTCGTCGCCAGTGCAAGTGACTGTGAAAGTGCGCCATCGATGCAAACGCGAGTCACCTGTCAGCTCGGAACCGCTTGAGATCGACAGCGACAGCGGATTCGAAGATGAGCTCGTGCGCAGCGATACTGGGCAGCACGGTGTCGACACCAGCGTCGGCACGATGAACGATGCCGCGAGTTGCGAGATAACGAGCGACATTGCGACACCGCAGCACCGCGATGAGATCGTTGCTGCGATCCTGACGATCGCATCGGCACTCGGTCTCGGACGCGAGACGCTGCACTTGTGTGTCAACGTTCTCGATCGGTTCATGGACGTAGAGCCAGTCGAAGCGTCTCGACTCGAGAGACTGAGCATTGCGTGCGTACACTTAATGACTCTTCCAGGTCTCTTGTGCTGCTCATCTCAGTCGTCTGACTCTAGCGTATGTCTGTGTGTGTTTGAGCAGGTGCCTATGGCTCGCAATCAAGTTCATGGAAACGCCGGCGACGATCGAAGCCAAGTCGATCAAGAAGATATTGCAGCAGCGACGCCACTCGGGCAACGTACGTCTCTTGTCTCGATCTTTTTCTTAAGTCTGCTCCTAATGACTGGTGCGTATGCTCACAGTCTCTCGTGTGTCTATGTATCGAACGATCGGACAGTGGACGTGGTCAGAGATCCTCCAAGTCGAGACGCAAGTGCTGCGCGCACTCAACTTTCGCGTTATGGCGCCGACGGCCCTCGCGCTTCTCCAGAAGAAGATCTACGGTCTCGACGAACCACTCGCACTCGACAAGGTTAGTGGCCAGACACACACCGTGCACAGGGCCGTACAGTCCATTGCATGACGGAGAGCTCACGTGTCTTGCTCCTCACTCGCTCTTTCTTGCATCAGATGCACTTGGCGTACTACTTTGCCGACCTCTTCTTACTCAAGCACCGTTCCCGAGCGTTCGCAAATGAGCTGCTCGTCGATGCGATCTGGTACGTCCTGAGCGAGCACCAGCTCACAGACGTGCAGCCGCCGCTGCTGGCGCCAGTCGTCCTGCTCTTCCTCGCGCATCGTGACAACATCAACCCAAAGCACGCAGCCTATCAAGCCTGGTTCGCACTTCGGTGCCACTACGGACCGTTCTTGCCAGCGCCGTGGCGCGTGCCGTTTGACGCGCACTGCATCTGTCGCGTCTGCGAGCACGTCCAAGACGCGCAGGACGAACTCGAAGAGCTGCTTGCGAGTGCAGCAGACCCAGCGCTGCTGCTGCTCAGTGCCAAGCGCAGTCTCTTTCTTGTATCACCATAGAGATCGGTCGATCGATGCATTGATAGACGTATGTGTGACGTAGCGATCTTAGACGATGGTCAATAGAACTGCATGTAGCTGCTCATGACGTACAGCACAATCGCTATGACTTGCACTGCATGCTAGCAAGTGGAAGTGCTCAAACAGCTGCAGTCGACCGACACATTGCAACACTAACAAACATAACTTGGATGGACAAAACGCCTTGTTGACTCGTTCACACTTGTGTCGACCGACCTACGACTTGCACGCTGACTGACGACTCATGCTGTCCTACAAGCGGACCAACAGGTGATGAATGTAGACACACGTGATGCTTACAGCAAGTGCGACTTGCGCAGGTCCTGGTACTTCTTGTAGCCAGCAGCGACGATACCGCCGACGACGAGCACAAACACGAAGAACGGCGTCTTCCAGCCGCTCGACTTGCTCGTCGTCTCTTCAACTGTCTGCTGCAGCCGCTCGTCGACTTGGCTGTTAATCGCACTTGCAGTCGACGCCACGCGCTCAAACACCTTGCCACTGAGCCACGTCTCGAGCTCCGTAATACGGCGCACGTCCTCCGCTTCTTGCTCGCGGAGCTTCTTGATCGTGTTTTCAGTCGACTCTTTCAGCGCTGTTGTCGACATGCGTTACAACGAGTCGACACGCATTGCAACAAATTGTTGTCAATACACTCTGTCACAAATTGCTGCTGCAACATTTACAATGCAACAAACAATACGCATCCGTACCGGTAAACTGGTGCTCAAAGTCTTCAATGAGCTGCTCGTACTTGCGCTTGAGAAGACGGAGCTTCTCGTCGTTGTCGCCGTCGCTCAAACGCTCGTCGAGGTCATGAAGCGTCGCGTTCTTGACCTTTTGGTCGCTCTCGTCGTGCGCAATGTCGCCCACGTCACTGTATCACCGGACAATCCATGCATCCGTCAGTCAGTGCGTCTATCAGTCGTCACGTCCCGCACTGCATAACGACAGCGCTAGAGCAGCCGCATCACCTCACACTAGACACCACACACAGTTAACGTACTCGTAGACCTTGAGCGAGATCACGTCGTGGTTGTCAGCAAGCCCGCCAGTCGACGCAGTGATCCCGATCGTCGCGTCATCGACCCAGTTGTACGGCAGCTGCACGTGGCCGCCGTAGCACGAGACCCAGTCGCCCGTGTTCCCAGCGTCGATGAGGATCGAGACGTAGTTGTCTTTGAACTGGATCTTGGCGCGCGACATGTTGAGCGACGGACTAAACGCCGCGTTGCGCTCGTGGTACCGAATGCCTGGCGCCATGCATCCGAGCTTCTTCTCGTCATTGAGCTGGTCGAGCGACTTGGACCCGTCGTTCACAAACAGCGTCACGTCCTGGTGGCCGCCCGAGTGCTCCGAGTTCACAAACGTATCGAACAGCACGCCAAAGCCTAGAGAGACACATCCATCGTCCAGGTAAGAGAGTGCAATACTATCCCAGGGGCATAACTAGCACTCCACTCATAGCAGTCGTAGGACGCAAGGCGTACCGTTAAAGTTGCCTGTGAAGCCGTGGTTCTCGCCGTCAATGTGGTGCGCCGAGTTCGTGACCCAGAGCGCGAGGCCGTCACCGAACCACGACTGCGCTTGACCGCTGATGCGGAACGTGAGCACTATCGAGAACTCGCGGCTCTCGATCTTCTTGCGGCTCCAGATGTACCCGCGCTTGCTCTGGCGGTCGGGCGTGAGGCGAATGAAGTGGCGGTTCACGACGGTAGCGCCGCCCATGTCCCAATTGATGCCTGGAATGCGCACACCCTCGGGGTTGATCATCTCGAACGGCTTCTCGAACGAGACTTCACGGAGCTGCTCCGCGTGTGCAACATCGCGGTCGCTGAGCGTCGCAAGCAGCACGCCGGCAGCGAGCGCAAGCGTCTTGAAGAGCTGCATCCTGTGGTGCGTGCGTGTGCGAGCGAGGGAGCAGAGTGCGCGCGTCGTTCGCGTCGTCGATGCTCAGTCTCGAAATGCGGCACGTGTCGGTGTTTGAGGGAGTCAAAATGTGCAGATACTAGATTCGAGTTGTATTAGATATTTGTATTTCAAATGCAAGTAGTTTCTAACGCATGAAATCAAGTCCAGTTTGACATAATGATTTAAATGCCAATTGTCTTAATTAGTTGTTGCGCTAGAATTTTGCCTCTCTATCTACACTACATGTGACAACACCTCTTTATGGCAGAGGCAACAACATGCTCATTGACGTACTTGAGTCCACTTGCATGCTGCTGCTGCTGCAGTCGCGATGTCTGCTGCTGCTGTGATGATCTACCATGCTGACGCGTCGCTACACGCATGACGAGCAGGCACATCATAAACACAGGCACATCATGAACACAGAGCGAGAAGAGACGGCGGTTTTCACTCGCAAACGACGCCTTGCGCCTGTTGGATGCTGCTCTCTCTCGACCTCGTGCTCGACCTCGTGCTCGTGCACTTGCACTGCTCCAAGCTCTGTGCACGCAGCACGCTTGACGACACAGCTCAACAACAGCGATGGTGGCACAGCGCTTGTCTGCATCTGCTTGTGCATGCAAAGCGAGGACAAACATCTCAACGCGCTTGTTCCATGCAGTACGGATGCTCGCACTCGCGATGCTACTCGCGAGCAATGCACACACAGTCGTCGCTGCCGAGACGTGTACGTCCACAGTATCTCCAGGCGACGCAGCGGTCGGGATTGCAACAACGACAGACGCGGTATGCAAGACTCTCGGCGGACTCGGGTGTATGCCAAACACAGTCTGCCGCCTCTGCAAGACCAAGGACACGCCGCAGTCGCAGCACCTGACAGCGTGCAGTAGCAACATGAACGCAGCGCCAGTACCAACACCAACCGTATCAGTGCCTCCAGTGCCAGCATTAGTGTCACAACCTCAAACGCCTGTGCCACTGCCACCACCAGCAACATCAGTGCCAACTCCGCCATTCGTGTTTTCAGGCGAGAGCTGCTCAGCTGTCGTGTCGCCTGGGGACGCGAGTGTCGGTATTGCGACGACCACAGACGCAAGTTGCAAGACAAATGAAGGCGTCGGGTGTTTTGGTCTGACGTCAGTGTGTCGCTTTTGCAAGACGAAAAGCACCATTCAGTCACAGCATCTCATCGAGTGTGGTGCACTCGCAAGTGCTCCAACATTCTCACCAGCATCAACACCAGTACTAGCACCGACGACTGCAGCGCCTGTTCCAGTGCAGACACTTGCGCCTCCAACACTCGCTCCAGCGATGTCAGATGCGCCAATCGGTGGCGTACTGAGCGTCGCAGCTTGTTCGCAAGTGGTGTCACCAGGCGACGCGGCAGTCGGCATTGCGATTGTGACCGACGCAAACTGTGCAACTGGTGGACTCGGGTGTCTCGACAGCGTCTGTCGCTTCTGCCGCGTTCGCGAGACGCCGCAGTCGAGGACCTACATGTCATGTGGGAGCTTCATTGGCGTCTCGCCATCGATTGTCGCTACGGCTGCTCCAACACTCTCACCGATCGTTCCGATTTCCGTGACGACACCTCCAAGTCCACAACCAGTGCCAGTGATTCAACCACTAGCGCCCGTACAAGGCGTACTCGTACAAACGCCACCGAGAGATAGCTGCTCGAATGCGCTCATCACGCCGTCACTTGCATCGGCTGGTGTCTGGGCCGTGATGGACCCATCGTGTCCGCGAGACAACGACGCAGGCGACTGCAGCGAGTTCTGCCGCATGTGCAAGTTTGCCGACACGAGCGTGTCGTCGCGCTTCCGAGCGTGCTCGAGTGTGTTTGCAGCAGTAGCTGCAGCAGCGTCACCGTCGACTGTAGAGCTTGCGCCACCCACGACACCGCCAGCGAATGCGTGCTCCTCGACGCTCTCGCTCGACAGTGTGAGTCGCGGTGTCTGGATGAAGCTCGTGTGCGTCACACCGTCGAGTGGGAGTGCCAGCGCTTGCCTCGAGACGCGCTGCGACTACTGTAAGTACTTTGAAACGAGCGCGTCAGCAGACTACCCGCCGTGCGACGACCCTGTTGCGATCGACAGCGCCAGTACGGTGCTCACGTTTGCAGCCAGCGATGGAGATCCATTCGCAAGCGACGCTTCTACAACGACTCTCAGCATGCCAGAGTATGCAACGCTGCTCGCTGCAGCAGTCGGCGTCGGTGCTGTCGTGCTCTTTGCAGCAGTGGTCATTGCACGCACAGTCGAAGATGTGATCGCATCACACGATGCAGAGCTATCGTGAGTTGAGTGCAGTAGCATCGAGCAGACACGTATTCTACATCCACTGTTGAGCAGCTCCTCTTTCATTGTCGATCATAGTCTGCTTCCATTGCCACTGAGCTCTTGTTGAACATTGTCGCGTATCATACATTCGCACCACGTTCGAGCAATGCATTTATGACCATTGCATCACGTTCGAGCAATGCTTGTATGTGTGCTGCACGATGGTCAAGTAGGGATATAAATTCTACGAGAGAGCGACGACGATGACAACAATGACAACGATGATACAGAAGCAGAAACCGACGTTGTTGGTGAGCAGCTAGTGTTGCGGGTCGATAGAGACGAAAGCGATACGCAGTGAAAAGCACGAACGAGCTCCCAAGCGAGTGCGCCAGTCACGCCGCTTGCGCGTTCACAGAGCTACTGATACTCTACGCCATCACAGGCGTGCGCGGCGCTTTGACTTTGCGCGGCCGCATGTTGCGCTGCGGCGTCTCTGGCGGTCCACGCATCCCGCGCTCATCGCTCGTGACAATCGAGAGGATCGACGGTGTCCCGACAGTCGTGTTGCGTGTGTTGATGCGACGACGCGTGCGCTGGAGCACGCGCTTCGCGCTGTACGCAGCGACGACAAAGAGCGTGACGACGCCGACTGCAGCAGCGACTGCGATCGCAGCCTCGAGTGGCGAGAGCGATCTGAGCGTAGCTGCGCCATCCGACTGACGCGTCGACGCATCAGCTGCAGTCGCTCCACGCACGAGTGCGAGCGACGGTGTGCTCCAGTACGGAAAGATGCCGTTGACGCAGTCAGGGAACTTGAACGACGCCTCCGTGTCAAAGTACGAGCACGGCGAGCACACGACCGAGGTACATGACCCTGCTGCGTCAGTTGCGTAACACTGTGCGTTCTTCCAGATCCCCGCGTTGATCTCGTCGGCTGTGAGTGCCTTCGAGCACTCGTTTGCAATCGGCGGCGGCGGACGCGTCACACCGGCGGCTGGCGCTACAAACCTGGGCGGTGGTGGCAGTGACTTGATCGAGCTGCACGCCTTGAGCGGTGACGACTGCGCTGTCTCGGCGTACTTGCAGTAGCGGCACTTGGAGACGCAGTCGAGCTCGCTCGCTGTGCATGTTGCGTCCCACGTTGCCCAGACACCAAAGCTCGGCTGGATTTCGCTCAAGATCGCCTCTGTGCACAAGTTTAACTCGGGTGCATCTGGCAAAGCCGCTGGGATCACAGGCGCACTTGCTGGCACAACGCACACTGGCAAGCTCGAGGACACCGAGGTGTCGGCAAACTTGCACTGCGAGCACGTCGACTTGAGGCACGCACCGCGGTACCACTCTTGGCACACAACGTTTGTCCAGATACCGCTGAGCGCTTGAGCCGACTGGATCGAGCTCGAGCAGGTGTTTGCTGCTGGCGTCTTGGTGTTCACTGGGATCGTAGCAAAGCTCGCGCACGGGAGGAAGTGCTGCGACGCCGGTGTGTCCTTGGTCTTGCAGAATCGGCAGCAGCTCTCGACACAGCCGACACCACCGGCAGTCGCGCACGTCACGTCTGTCGCGACTGCGATGCCCTGGAGCGTGTCGCCAGGTGACACCACGCGCTTGCACTGCTGCACAATGACTTGGCCATTGAGCGGTGCTGTTGTAGGCGGTGTAGCAGTTGTGGCGACTGGTGCGCTCGTGATTGGCGTTGCAGTTGTTGCTGCTGGCGTCCCAGTGACCGGTGGCGACGTCGTGACAACAGCAGGCGGCGCAGTCGATGGGATGGCAGTCGCTTGTGGACCTGCTGGGATCGCGTTCACGGGGCAGTCGATGAAGTTCTGCGACTGGATCGTCGCCTTGGTCTTGCAGAAGCGGCAGACGTCTCGGAAGCAGCCGATCCCTGGACTCGTCTCGCACGTTGGGTCCGTGATGACGTTGATCCCGACTGCTGCGTCACCTGGCGCCACCGTTGTTGGGCAGTACTTGCCAGTGTACACCGGTGCAGTCGACGTCGGTGGTGTAGTCGTGACTGGCGGAGAAGTCGTAGCTGGCGCACTTGTCACTGGTGGAGCAGTTGTTGCTGGTGCACTCGTGACTGGTGGAGCTGTCGGGACTGGCGCACTTGTGACTGGTAGTGCAGCAGTGCCTGGCACTGGCGCAGTGGTCGCCGGGCACGGTACAAAGATCTTGGACGCGTTCGTCTCCTTTGTCTTGCAGAAGCGGCAGATGTCCTTGAAGCAGCCGACACCGGGGTTTGTCGAGCACGTCGCGTCCGTGAAGATGCTGATACCAGCTGCGAGGTCGCCTGGTGACGCCTTCTCGAGACACTGAACAATGCTCGAAGTGCCGCCCACTGGTTCCTCTGGAGCGGACGTGACTGGGGCTTGGGTCACTGGTGCTTGGGTCACTGGAGCTTGCGTGACTGGAGCTTGGGCCACTGGAGCCTGTGTCACGGGTGCCGGGGTCACTGGAGTAGGCACCGCAATGCTCGAGCAAGCCATGAAGTGGCCCGCTTGGACCGTCTCCTTCGTCTTGCAGTAGCGACATATGCCATTGGGAAAGCAGCCAAGTCCACCATCCTTGCACGTGAGGTCCGTAACGGCAGAGATGCCGACGCCTTGGTCGCCAGGGGACACCGTGTTCGCACATGAGCCGGTAGGGAGTGGTGCTGGCGTCACTGGAGCAGACGTCACTGGTGCTTGGGTGAGTGGAGGTTGTATCACTGGCGCCTGCGTGACAGGTGCTTGAGTGACAGGTGCCTGTGTAACTGGCGCTTGGGTGACTGGCGTCGATGCTGCGATGCTCGAGCATGCCATGAAGTGACCTGCCTGGATCGTCTCCTTCGTCTTGCAGTAGCGACACACACCGTTCAGGAAGCAACCGAGTCCGCCGTTCTTGCACGTGAGGTCCGTGACAGCTGAGATGCCGACGCCTTGGTCCCCAGGCGACACTGTCGATGCGCACGTTCCAGTTGGAGCTGGAGCAGGCGCGACCACCACGGGCGCTTGCGTTACTGGTACTGGCGCTTGCGTCGCTGGCACGGGAGCTGGCGTCACTGGGACTGGAGCAGCAGTCACAGGAGCTGGTGCCGTACCAGGACACGCCATGAAGTGTCCGGCTTGGATCGTCTCTCTGGTCTTGCAGTAGCGACAGATACCACTCGGGAAGCAGCCAAGTCCGCCATCTTTGCACGTCGGGTCGTCAAACGCGTTGATACCGACGCCTTTGTCGCCAGGCGACACGAGGTCGGAGCATGTAGCGTCGACACCTTGGAGCAGCAGCACGTTCGTGGCGCAGACGAGTGCGAGCACCTTGATCCAGGACCGCGTCGCGAGCGCCGAGTACGTCTTCATGGCTCCGACGTGTGCTCGCTCACGAGTTCCAGACACACGCACGCACTCGCTCGCTCACTCGCGCTCGACTCTGTCGTTGCCAGTGGAGAAAAGGCAAATGAACGACCGCCAGCACTTGTCCTTGCTCGCGATCTCTCGCGCGCGCTTTGCTCGTGAGCGTCGGCGGACGGTTATCACACCAAGGACACAGGAGTCGTCGCCGACCTCCAGACGCCCCAGACGCCAGACGCCTCGAGTGCATGAACACGACGACAATGTTGCACCAGAGGTCGCACCAGAGGTCGCACCAGAGGTCGCACCAGAGGTCGCATGGCAGAGACCACCCATGTGAGCCGTTTTGAATGAGCCTCGAGTGCATGTGTTGGTTACCATCTAAGGAGCAAGCGCTTGCTCGCTGTGCCACGCACGCGTTCCTCTTCCGCACGGAGCGACTCGCATTGAGTCGAGCACTCGTATGTTTGCTATGGTTCATGACCCAAGCGTCCTGACCTCGCTTCGCAACAGCATGGATGTATGTCTGTGCCTAAAACTCTCATCCGCTTGACCTCCAATGCCTGAGATGGCTATCGGCTGTGAAGCATCGGCTTCTGCCACGCACTTTGATCGAGAGTCTGACTGACAGTGTCGACGACGACGCCTCGTGTTGAAGCGGTGCGTAGAAGTCGCCGAGAACACTTGAAGCAAGTCGACTTGGGATTCGTCTCCTGACCGCGCTTGTTGACAGAGGACTCGACGCCGCCACTTGGCGCAAAGAGCAACGTAACGCCGAGTGGCTCTTGTGAATCCTCCCGAGTCTGCGAGCGTCGCGCCTCGTTCGGCCAGTTAGTCAGAGCAGCACCGCATTGTCCCAGCGCGACGCAGAGTACACGCAACGTTGACACGCAGAGCAAAGAGTGAGAGAGCGAGAGCACCGCGAGCACTAGTCAACTAGCCATCACTACTCTACTCTCCAGCGATGCATGACTCAACACGGCGCCACCACAGTGCTGTAGCGCAGCTCCATCGACCGACAAGGACGCGCTCAAGGCGACTCGCTCGCGTCGTGATCGCGACTGCTGCGCTCATACTCGCGATCGCAGACAGCAACAACGACGCTGTTGTGAGCGCAAGCACGTGCCCATCTGCATCACGGATCGCGCTCCAGATTGGCATCAACGTGAGCGAAGACCTCTCATGCAGCGACAGTAGCGAAGACGTTGACACGACAGGGTGCTTTGGCAAGAGCTGTCGCTTCTGTCAGACGTTTGAGACGCCGCGGTCGGAGCAGTACGTGCGCTGCGCGAGCTTTGAAGCACTGGAGGAGCCACGCGAAACATCTGCAGCAGTCTGCTTGCTCACTGTATCGAGTGCAGATGCGAGCGCTGGGATCGCTGCGATCACAGACAGCTCGTGCTTGTCGATCGGCGGTCTCGGGTGTCTCGGTGCAAGTGTGTGTCGTCTGTGCAAGACCGTGAGTACATCGGCGTCCGAGCACTTGGCGAGCTGCGTCTCGCTCCTCTTTGCGCTCAATGTCAATGGCGCATTGACGCCAGCTTCTATCGCCAGCAGCAGCAGCAGTAGCTCAACACCAGCGCCGGCGCCATCATCAACAACAACGAGCACCACGCTGCTTTCAAGCGTCGACGACGACGTCCTGGAGACTCCTGCGATGAACTACTGCTCCGGCTCGCTCCTCGACGAAGCGCAGGTGCTCGCTGGCATCTGGGCCGTGGTTGACGAAGTTGCTTGTGATGCAAACCCAAACGCGTGTCCACTCGCTGTCTGCCGCTTCTGCAAGTACGCCGAGTCGGCGGCATCTGTGAGTCTCAGCGCATGTCCACCGAATGTGCAGTGGCTCTTGTCGTACACGCGTAGCTAGCTGTAGCTGTGCAGGACGCTGGCACTAGCTCGTAGTACTCGGATGGAACAGCAGTGAGGCGACTCGACAGAGTAGCATCAACAACATGTCTATGTGGTGGTCATCATCAAGTGCATGGAGCTCGTTGCTCTGACTGTGTCTAGCAACGCAGTGAATAGATTAGGTGGTGTGATGGCGTCACGACGTAGCGCCTCGGTCGCCGCTCACGACAGTCCGGCGGCTGCTTAGTTGAGACGGAACGTGTCGCTCGTCGAGACGTTGCGTCGAAGGAGTGCGTTGCGCGGCGGCGAGTTCGTGAGGCTCTTGCGCACGGTCGCAAGGAACGCGGGGTCGACTTCGCGCGACACGAGGTCGTAGACTTCTTGAGCGAGCGTTGCGCGCACGCGGCGAATCGCTTCGACTTTGTCCGCATGTGCTGCGATGCTAAAGAGGAAGTAGACGTTCTCAATGAACGACCGACTCTCTTCGAGCACGCGGATGTACGAGTAGAGCAGGAGCGGAAGGCCGACCGCGAGCGCGTACGCGTAGTTCGAGCCGAGGAAGTACCACGTCGCGAGGATCATGGCGATCCAGTGCACGGGCACGAGGACACTATGGATGAAGTGACAACAGCAGGTCGAGGCGTTAGTGACTAAAGAGTACGAAACTCTGGGTCGAAGACAGTGTGTATCAGTCAGGCAGGCTACGTACGCGGCAGCAAAGATCTTGAACATCGACTTGGACTCGACGTAGCCAGCGAGGCTATTGAGCTTGTGACCTGTTGGATGGACAGCAGCATAGACGATGACAAGGTGAGCTGCCAGGTGCATGGTGTGATCCTAGCACCACCTGTAACACTGTCGAGGTCATAGCACAGGAAGGCTGGACGTACCGATGAAGTAGTAGGGAAAGTTGATGAGCAAGCCGGGTGTTGCGAGTGGAATGAGCACGAGCAAGTACATGACGCGCTCGAGGAAGAGCTGGAGCACCGAGTGCTTCTGGAGCGGCAGGAGCAAGTCCTGGTCTTTGATCCGGAGCTTGTCGAGGTCGTCTTTGTACGTCGCGACTTTCGTGCGCAGTGCATCGACTGCAGCTTTCGTCTCGGGCGTCGACAGCTGCGACGCATCGCGCTCGAGCAAGTGCACAATGTGCTGCGTGAGGCGCACTTCGCTGTTTGCGTCGATCGACCCGGGCGTGTTGAGAAAGAGTCGGCGCATCACGCGCGCGACGCGGATCGTACTGAACTCGGACGCATTGAGCGTGATCGCGTGCATCTTGTCTTCGAGCAAGTGCGTCAAGCGCTTCACTTCTGCGTGGTCGTCTTGCTCAAACGCCTGGGACTGTACATCAGCCGGTGTGATCACGAGCGGCGTGCCAAACTCGAGCATGACTTGGCTGCGGAAGTGCTGCTTGTTAAAGTACGTCAAGCCCACGGGGACGATCGGAATCGGCTGGTCGTAGTGCTTTGCAAAGCCCGTGGCGACGCGCACGACGCCAGTGCGGAGCGAGAGCATCTTGGGTGCAGTGTACGACGTGCCTTCTGGGAACAGGAGCATGAGGTCGCCGCTCGCGAGCGTCTCCCACGTGCGCTCAAACATGCGCCGGTTCGCTTTGTCGATCTCGTCTTTCGACAGCGTCGTGTCCTTGTCTTCGAGACTGTCGCTGCCCTTTGGCGGTCGGTACACGGGCACACACCCGAGGCGATCGAGGATGAACGCACCGATTGGACTCGCAAACAGTGCGCCTTTGACCCACACGTACGGATTCCGGCCGTGCTTGGCGCACTCGGTGATCACAATGAGCGCGTCGACGAGCATGTTTGGGTGGTTCGGGCACAGGATCACAGGGCCTTCGCGCGGGAGGTTGTTGATGCCGTAGAGCTCGATCTTGCGAAAGTACGTGTGCAGGAGGAGCCAGAGGAAGCGCGTGAGCATCATGTACGCCTGCGTGTAGAGCACGCCGAGCGCGAGCGCTGCCCAGAGCCACGAGCTGAGCATTGCTCTGTGTGTGTGTGCGCGTCTTTGGTCTGTAGAAGAAAGAATCGAGAGGCGCCGGTGGTCGATCAGCCGATGCGCGCGCGAGTCGAGAAGTGATTGAGCGCCGGTGCTTCGGTGGCGGCGGCGGAGCGCCGCGTGCGAGAGAGAAACGAGAATGCTCGCTCGAGTGGCTTCACTCGCGATGCGTCACGGTGTTGTCAGAAACAGAGTCGACATTTTCAAGGTTGTTTGTATGTAAAATGTCGAAACTCTTTGATACGTGTGAAGAAAACGAGTCGCTGTTGTGTCGATGACGCAGTGAGGAGTGATGTTCGGTGTGATTGAACTTTCGATTCGCTTGTTTTGATAACAAAAGTAAGTCATCACGAAGAATGCTGTGTAAAACGATGATCTGATTTGAAAACCAAACTCAGTTCTTTGTTCCTGCATACCTCTTGAAATGCATGAATATCCTGCGCGATAGAGACGAAACCAAGTGAACACTGTGACACCATCTCGCTGGATTCGGAGGAGCAACACGCTTTGACCGTCTTACATACTCGAAGCAGCAGTAGCGCTACCCCTCGGTGCATGAAATGCTCGTGTGATATGATAGATGATCGGCGGCAATGTGTGAGTGCGACACTGACCACATGCTGCGTTGCGAGCGGAATTTCGCATCGCTGAGGCTCGCAGCAGCAGCGCCGCTCGGCATCGCGATCGTGTGGCTCGAGGTGCACGTGTGTTACTGGCGACTGGCAGGACGGACGGGCTGACAGGTCTGGCCGGAAGGTGGAGATGGCGGTGGCGACGAACCAGTCACATCGATCCGTCTGTCGGTCGATCACCTGATGGCGCTCTCAGGCTGTTTTCTCGATTGATCGATTGACATGAGATGCGAGCTTGCTGGCAACTGGTGTTGTGATGGCAACGACACCACTTGCTCAAGAGAACTTGCTTGAGTTCATGTGTGCTCCGCTCCAGCAAGACGAAGGCGCATTGCGATTGACTCGACCACTCGACCACTACGAGTCGAGCATGAGAAGCAATACAATAACAATCTCGCTAAATACGAAACCGTTGTGAAGGAGGTGGATTTCTTGCCCTATTTTGCGCCTGGCGCAGTCACCCAAATATCGCAATTTTGGGCATTTTGTGCACAATAAAGTCCATGCTTCCATACTCTTTACAAGCTTAACAGTAAGATTTATTATGGAGCTATCGAACATTGGGACGCAATCCAGACATCGAGTCTCTTGCGTGAGTTTTGGGAAAGAGAAAAGCCGCTCGACGTTCAGACCATTCAGGTCGCGCGCACGTGATCGTGATCTTGCTCGATCCGATCGTCGTCTGTGTGCGCGCGCATGGCGACTGCGTCAGTTCGGAACTTCGGAGACGCAGACAGCGCGACGACGACGTCCCCAACCGTCCCCCACTCGATCCTCCTCGAATCCAGCGCCGACGCGCGAGTGTGAGCATTCGACTGACGGACTCGGCGGTGCTCTGTGTGTGCGATCGAACGAGCAAGCACCTCTGTGCTTCGTCTTCGTTCACATCGTCATCAGCGACACCACGAGCAGCTCACTCACTCACTCTCCACGTCCGAACGACTCGATAGGCGAGTACATCCGCATCCACCATCACAGTGCGTGCACAACGACGAACGCAACGCAACGCCATGCAGCAGTCGTACCAACAACCGCCGCGGTCGCCGGCATTCGCGACCGAGCAGCCGTTCCAGAGCGGCGTGCAGGTCTTCATCCCTGCAGCGCTCAACCGACCCACGCACACGCTCTATAGCATCTGCATGGTCGTGCAGCCGACTGCGCAGGAGTGGACAGTGAACCGCCGCTACTCGCAGTTCCTCCAGCTCAAGAAAGACCTCCAGAGCGCCTTGGCGCAAAAGTCCCGGTGCCCAGGCTGCACATCGTTCCACATCGCACTTGGCAAGTTCCCGTTCCCATCGAAAGCGCTGCTCCGAACGAATGCGATCGTGCGCCGCCGCGTGACGGCGCTCCAGGACTTTCTCAAGCTCCTCGTTGACCGCATCTTCAATGACTTGCCCAAGTGCGCGATCTGCGGCGACGAAGTGAAGAAGATGGTCCGACCGTTCCTCATCCGCGGCGCACAGCCAATTGGTCCGTCGATCGTCTCGAAGATCCAGCAGTCGCTCTCGCTCCAGTCGTTTGCGTACGTCCCGCGGACGATCCCAGGACCCGAGTCGATGTACCCGATCAAGGCACGCGACCGCACTGGTGACGATGCCAAGCAGAGTTGCAGCAGCAGCAACACGATGAGCAGCGGCAGTAGCAGCAATGGCTCGAGCGCGTCGTATGCGTCGATGCAGCGCCGCGACTCGGACCCGATCATGGAGCTCCCATCGAGTCCGACTGCATCAGACATGAGTTGCCGCGGTGCACCGAGCGACGCAGGCAGCACGGACAGTAGTGACGACATGTACGCAAAGAAGTACGGCTATGAGCGCTGCACAGACTCGAAAGTCCCACTTGACGAAGCTGTGAAGAACGTTGTGCTCCCGCGCGGCGTCTCGGCGACGTACGAAGAAGTGCTCTTGCGGCTGAGCTCGATGTGGGACGCGTATGAAGACTCTGCGGCCGTGCTCGCGTCGCTGCCGCCGGATCGGCTCTCGCAGCGCCTCTCGTCGACCATGGAGTCGATCGAAGAGGTGGCACTGTAGAGCAAGAGAGAAGATGGAAGGAAGAAGGAAGGACCTAAGTATTGCGTAGAGTGACAGGAGCGCAATGGCTCCGGCACACTCGGGTATCAGTTTGAATCGCACTTGCGCGACTCGTTGGAAAGTCTGCACCACCACATACTCCCATCCTCCGGAGCTTTGCGTCGTTTGTTCTCTGCATGTGATGGCGTAGCGCGACTACGATCGAGCTACTCACAGTGTCGTAACGCAAGCGAGGCATGGCGACAGCGTATCAATTCGACAGAGTTGGCACCAGGTCGAAAGCGAAGGGATGAGGGTAAAACCGTTGTTGGCACATCTTCAGTACATGCAACGCTGACGACTCTGTCGATCGGTCTCGTGTCAGCTCACTCAGTAGGTAGCGCTGACAACGACGACGAGAGTCATGGCAGAGCTTTGGTCACTTGCTCTACTTCTTCTCCGGGTCCGCGATGCCAGTTGCGACGATCGAGACGCGGATCTTGCCATTGAGCGACTCGTCAAACGACGACCCAAAGATGATGTTTGCGTGCGGGTCATCGAGCTCCTGCAGACGACGGATGGATGACAGCCGGAAGCGTGAGTGAGTGATCGACAACAGCAGCAGTGAAAGGCATCTCTTGGTCGTACCTTTGTGACGCGGTCGCCTGCTTCATCGACTTCAAAGAGCGTCAGGTCCGAGCCACCAGTGATGTTCACGAGCAAGCCCTTGGCGTCCTGTGCGTCCCAGCAGAATCACATGAGCGTCAACAGTGCGTGAGTATGCGTCAAGGTGTAGCTGGCTAGTGCCTAGTCCAAGGCATCAGCAAGCGTGACGGACCTTGATCGAGATGTCGCCGAGAAGTGGGTTTGCGAGCGCGCTCTCGGCGGCACGCAGCGCGCGGTTCTCGCCCTCTGCTTCGCCGCTGCCCATCATCGCATTCCCCATGTTCGACATCACCTACACCAGCGCCAATGACGATGACCATACACACACACATGAACGTCTTCAGTACAGAGCACTTGCAAGCACAAGAGCAGCAGCATCAAGACGCTTGGGCTCTGCTACAGCGTACCGACTGGACGTCCGCAAAGTCGAGGTTGATGAGACCTGGCGTGACCATCAAGTCCGAGATGTTCTTCACGCCATCGAGCAGCACGTCGTCCGCAAGACTGTTTCGTATCACCAGCAGCGCATGCGAGAATGAGTCAGTCTGTCGTTCCTTCACACAGTCCTGAGGCTACGACAGAGGCAGCGAACGCACCGGAACGCGTCCATGAGCGACGTGCGCTCCGTCGACATGTTGAACAAGTTCTGGTTTGGGATCACGATCATCGTGTCGACGCTCTGCTTGAGCTCCGAGAGTCCGTAGTCTGCGAGCTTCGATCGGTTGTTGCCCTCAAAGCGGAACGGCTGCAGCGATACACACACACACAGACAAGGACGTGTAGCAGATCACAAGGTGGCTCGTGTGAGGCAGTGTCCTAGCAGCGACTGACGGTATCGACTTCAGCTCAGAGGGCCGATCTGTCCATACCTTTGTGACGACTGCGACCGTGAGGATGCCTGCTTCGACGGCTGCTTGTGCGATCACTGGCGCAGCGCCAGTGCCAGTGCCGCCGCCCATGCCAGCAGTCACAAACATCTACACACAGCAGGTCGCGTCAGTACAGCACATGAGTCCTCACGACTATACAATTGTTCATACGAAGCTGTCGCAATGACGACGACGTACCATGTTGGCGCCTTTCACGCGCTCCATGATCTCGTCGATCGCTGCTTCTGCTGCTTCGCGACTGCCCACACGACGCGTTCACAAAACATGCCACATACGTTAGAAGGAGCAAGCCATTGCACAGATGCACACATGACAAAGACGCACCCAACGTCCGGGTTCGCGCCGCAGCCGAGTCCGCCTGTGAGCTCCGGTCCCATCTGCACGCGGTTCTCGGTCAGCGTCGTGCGCAAGTGCTGCGCGTCCGTGTTACAGACGAGGAACTCGACACCCTGGAGCCCACGCGCAATCATGTTGTTCACTGTATGACGAGCAAGATCGAGCAAGAAAGAGAGACGCATGAGTCGTGAGTGAGCTGCGCTACTCGCCAGCGGTGAACATTGACTGCTCCAGACTACGTACCTGCGTTGCCACCTGCGCCACCGACGCCGACAACAACGATCTTTGGCGCAAACGCTGACAAGTCGCTCGCATCGTACGTCTGCGAGAGCCACAGCGGCTGCGTCGACGACACGAGCGCTGGTTTGAGCTCCTGCGGCTCGAGAACTGGATCGGCTTCAGTCGCAGCAGTAGTAGCAGTAGTGTCCACGGCATCGTCGCCATTCTTGCGGGACTTTTTGAATCCCTACTCGTTCATACAGCAGCAGGAGCATGAAGACTCGCTATCAGCCACACACACACACAATGCATGTGTTCATCGTCTCAACTGACCACACACGCATGCACAATGCGAGACGCACCATACGCAGTGCGGCAGCCGCAGCATCGGTCGCTTCGGTCGAGAAGGCAAAGCGCTGGGCGATGCTCTTGCTCGCAGTAGCAGCAGGCGGCGCTGCGCGGAAGAGCCGCGTCGCCGCCGCACGCACAGGCAGGAGCAGCACCATCGCTCGATCACTCGCTTGTCAAAGGTGAATGGGGAACAAAGTGAGGTCAGTGATTCGTACTTTATCGAGTCGACATGATGAGTGTGAGTGCGTCCATCATGATTCGAATTGATAGTGTATTTTGTATTTAATAAATCGAACAGCGAGATGCCTCAACTCGTTGAAGCTGCTTGAGTCGCGCTACTACTGCTACTGATCGTCCGAGACTGTTGCTGCTGCTGCTGTCGCATCTCGTCCATGTTTGCTTTGATGTAGAGCATGACTTCAGCTTCGCCCAGATCGAGCTGGATGCCGTACTGGCGCTCGACAAACGTCGAGAATGCGTCGACGTCCGAGCAGAGTAGCCGACCCGTGTCGGACCATACGAGGACGTCACAGATCACAAGGTTTGCTGACATCGGGACGCGAAATCTAGCGGCGCGAACAACGAGTCCTGTCAGCACCATGCCTTGGTTCATATTGCCAGCAGGTCATCATGCTGGAGGCACACTGGACGTACCCGTACATACGCGCGAGCTCAGCAGCTTCGGCTGGCCAACTGTCCTGCTTGTACGGCGTCTTCGCGACTGTGAAGTCTGGTAGCGTCACTGCGAGGATGTCTGCGAGTCGCACCATCATGCACACCACGCATCCTAGAGTCAGAGATCGCTCAACTACTCGCATCTGTACCCGATGTACGACAAACACACAGAAGCGCGTACGCACCGAGAAGCCGTTCACAGATTGCGTACTCTTCGCTGTTGACGCGACCTGCGAGGCTATAGTGCACCATCCTCACGCTCAAGTGCTCGTGAGCACCACTGCGTTGGTTCCTGAATGGCGAGTCCACAAAGTAGTGAAGGCGGCAGGTACCCGTAGCGCCTATGACCAGCAACACCATCAGCTCAACCAGATCAGATCGCAAAGGCGAGTGCCATCCACGACGTCTTATCCTCGAGCCAAGACGCAAACAAGTGCAAAGTCATTGAACGTTTACTGTTCGTGTCGTATTCACTAGCTAGTCGACGTGCTACATGCATCAGCTCTATCAAGGACGCACTAGTCGCTTCCACTGCCTCCTCCTCGACCGCCATTACGAGCGAGCTTGGCAGCAGCACCGACGCGACTGTGCTTCTTGCTCTCGGTCTTGTGCAGTCCACGGAACTTCTTCTTGTCCGTCTGCGCCATGCGCGTGGGATCGCGACAGCCAGCGCCGCCTTCCCAGTGCGACGTCACGACTTTCTTCCGTCCGACTTCGTTCCCACACGCACACGTCTTCACTTGACTCGACTGCTCCTTGGAGCACAAGCCGCAGATCATGCGACTCGCGATCTTGCCCATGTTCGCCTCTGCACAGTCACTCGCATCGTGGCAGACATCACACGGGAACGCTTTGCCGCAGCACTGGAAGCGGAACCAGCGGTACGAGTGGCGGTAGTGCTCACACACGCCGCGGTTGGGCAGCGGCTGACCGACGACAAAGTTCTCGACCACGCGCTTCGTCGTGCCTTTCGTCTTGGCCGTAGGCGACAGTGTCGGCGAGTGACCACTACTGCTCTGCTTGTGCTTTGACGACGACGACGAGGAGGCAAACTCGCCGACGACGTACCGCCGCGTGAGCAGTGCGAGCTTTGTGTGGCACGCAAAGCACGCGTGCTCAGCGCGGCGCGTCGGTGTCACACGCGGGAACAGCACTTCGGTGTTGCACTCGAGACACGTGGCGAGGAGGTCGCTCGGGACAACGTCGACGACGCGGCAGTGCTCGTTCGTATCGACGTACGCGATCACGTCGCTGCTCGCGTGCGCAAACACTGCGTGCATGGTCACGAGGTGGAGCACACTGCAGCGCGGACACCACTTGCGTACGCTCGGCGCGTCGAGCGCAAGCGTTGCGTCGAGCTTGAGCGGACAG
This sequence comes from Globisporangium rhizosaccharum, assembly GCA_023333795.1. NCBI lineage: Eukaryota > Oomycota > Peronosporomycetes > Pythiales > Pythiaceae > Globisporangium > Globisporangium rhizosaccharum. Next base: position 49,564 of record JAASFN010000011.1, read on the forward strand.
TTTGTGCACTGGACTTGGCACACGAGCTGATGCGGCACGAGCGTCCCGATCGCGTGGAGAAAGAGGTCGGCCAAGCGGATCTGCGCGCCGCGCTGCGCTGGCTCAGTCTCGATCGCAGTGCGCGCACTGTGCGGGATGATCCGTGCGTCGATGTTCACGTTACTGTCCTCTGGCTGCTGCTCATCGTCCGACTCGGTCGTGGTCGTCCCAGTCGCAAGACGTGATGGCGGAGCCTGCGTGCTAGCGCTAGCAGCAGGGACTGGGACTGGAGCAGCAGGCGCTGGAGCTGGAGCTGGGACGGTCGGAGCAGTGATACTGGCAACAGCTGCTGGCGACGGCTGCGCAGTCTGACGAACGATCTTGCACAGGAGCTGGAACCGGTCGATGCAGTCGTTGAGCGACTTGCCGTCGACGTCGCTAGCGATGCGTTGCCAGCGCATCTTCTTGTCGAGGGTCGCAGGATACTTGACGAGTGCTGCATCAAGCGCTTTCTGCTGAGCTTCGGACCAGCTCTCACTGCTGTTGTTAGCGCTTGAGGTTGGAGCAACACTAGCGACTTGGTCTTTGCTTACAGCATTGCTCGAAGTCGTCGGGACTGTGGACGACTCAGTCGTACGACTAGCTGGAAGCACTGCGATCGCGATGCGCTTCAACTCTGTCGCTTCGTGTGAGCCGAGTGCCGGTTCTCCAGTGCCAGGAGCTGCTGCCTTTGCCTCGTGCAGGAACTTGCACGCGTCGCCGTCGCGGCACTTGTTGAGCGCAAAGAACTTGCACGCACGCGATGTCTTGACTCGCGCTGCCTTGGCTGTCTTAGCTGGTGCTGACGACTGCGTCTCTGCTGCTGCCGATTCCTTGGTCTTCTTGTCCTTCTTTGTCTTTGTCTTATTTGCCTTCAATGGTTTGGCTGACTGGTCCGTCTTGTTTGGCTCTGCGCTGCTATCCTCGCCACTCGCAGGTGCTGCTGCAGTCGCTGCTGCTGCACTCGCACGTGGCGTGATGTCGTGCGAGAACGCGCACTCGTCGCCATTCTTGCAGCTCTGGCGCAAGAAGAACCGACACGGTGTCTTGCTCGTGTCCTTCTCTTTGCGCTTCTTCTTCGTCTTTGTCTTTGCTGTCGTTGTGCTCTGCTCTGTCGTCTCTGTCGTCTTTGCTGCGAGCAGGCCGCTTGCTTCTTCTGTAGCGTCTGATGTGCTGCTGCTGGACTCAGTCCCAGTGCTAGGCGCTGACGTGTCAACGCCATGTGTCAGTGCTTCTCGTGCTCCTCCTTCGTTCGCTGGTGCTGGCGTCGCAGCGAGCAGGAGCGGGTAGAAGTTGTTGTCGAGGAACGTGAGGAGCTTGCGCAACGAGAGCGTGCCGCGCAGTTCGCGAGCGCGCGTCTTCATCGCAGTGTCAATCGCAGTGAACTGCTCAGGCGAGAGACGGCTCTGGAAGTGCGTGAGGTCAAAGACCGGCTCAGCTGCAGGGTACTCGTCTGGGAGCTCAAACTGGAGCTCTGTCTCGCCTTTGAACTGCTCGGACAAGTCGGGATCAGACAGACTGATGAAGCAGCGCGCACGCTTGCGGCGTGGCAGTTCACTATGTGGCTCTTGTTGCTGCTGCTGCTGGTCGGCTGCGTTGCCAGCGCTGTTGTCGACTGTGATGAGCTGTGCGTGGTAGCGTCGCTGCACAGCGAGCCACTCCTTGTACATTGCATCGAGCTGCTGAGCTGCGATCGCTGTGTCCGCCATCGTGTGTGTGCTTGAGCTAGTGAGGGTGACGGTGGCTGAGGTCGAGCTGGCAGGAGCGCGAGTGCTTGAGCTGTGCGTGAGCTGTGCGGGAGCTGTGCGTGAAGAGGTGTAAAGTGAAGAGTGTCGGTGTGCTCGAGGCCATCGAGGCGAGTGAATGTGGCACACCAGAGTGCTTTATTCCGAGAACATTCGATCTGGCAGTCTCATTTGCATACAAAATCAAGGTACATGCGTCTCATCAGTATTCCCTTGTATTTATCACTACTAGCCTGTACCTTGGCGTACTAAGACAACTAAGGACTTGTTCACAATGCACTCGAGCTGCACGCGAGTTGTCTGTGAAGCGTGAGAGTTGTGCGATGCCAATGTGACGAGAGACCGCGCACGACACAAGAGAGTGCACGCATGCAAAATGTATCGATTGATCTACGCAGAGCGCCAGCTGTCGTGCATCAGAGTCTTCTGTCGCTCAAAGCTCCTGCACTCGCTCACGACCACCGAGACCCAGACACACGCTTAGGACTCTGTCTGTTCGAGCCGCGTGTGTCTTCGTCTTCATTAGTTGCGTTGTGTCAGCGAGCCACAGACGCGCGTCTTGCTCTCTTACAAGCAACCGAGAGCTAGTCGATCTTGATCGAGCCGTAGATCTTGCGCGTGAACCAGAGGCAGGCAAAGTAGCCGATCGTGCCAGTGAGGAAGAAGAACGTGAGCGAGATCATCGCCATGTACCCAAAGTAGAGCAGTCCGGACACGAACGCCGTGATGTTGAGCTTCGTGAAGAAGTAGAGGAACGAGTAGAGGAAGAGGTAGAGCGCCGCCGAGCCCGACGTGAGGAACGAGCGCCACCACCAGCGGTAGTCCTCGGCGCAGAGCTGGAAGTAGCACATCACAACTGTCACTTCGGCGCACGTCGCGACGAGGATGAGCAGGACGATGAAGAGGAAACCAAAGACGTAGTAGATCTGGTGGAGCCACAGCGCCGACATGATGAAGAAGAGCTCAATGAAGACCGCGCCAAACGGCAAGATGCCGCCCACGAGGATGCTGAATGGTGACGCGAGGTACCACACTTGCTCCGGGATCTGCCGCGCGATCTGGTTCGTCCGCACCGGCTGCTCAACGACTGGGGCTTTGAAGCCAAAGTAGCTCCCGAGGAACACGAGCGGCACGGAGATGCCAAACCAGAGCACGAGGAGCGCAAAGAGCGTGCCAAACGGCACGGCCTGCGACGACGCCTTGCTCCAGAGGAACAGGTTCAGGACGAAGAAGATCGCAAAGAGCAGTCCGGGGTACAGCACCGCGGTCAAGATCGTGTTGAGCTTCCAGTCCTTGCCGCTGAACATCTTGTACGTGCGCGACGAGTAGTAGCCGGCAAAGCTCCCCATGAAGACAAACAGCAGGAGGAACGTCGTGAGGAGCGAGCCGCGGTTCGCAGGCGAGAGGAGTCCCAAGAGCGCAATCACCATCGTCGTTGCGCTCATCGCACAGACTTGGACGCCTGTGCCGACAAAGACCGAGAACAGCATCGGCGAGAACTGCGGTGGACGGAAGACGTCGCCATGCACGAGCTTCCAGCCGCTCTCCTCTTGCGCTTCTTCCGTTGTCTGGACTTCGTTGTAGCGCGCAATGTCGCGGTGGAGCGTCCGGAGCATGATCATTGCGATCATGCCGGTGAGGAAGAGCACGATCATGAGCGAGTTGATGATCGAGAACCAGTGGATCTGGTCGTTCGAGCTCTTGGAGCTAATGATGCGATCCCACCGCTCTTCCCACGGCGTGTCCGTCTTGACGTACTGCACGTCGTACGTGAACAAGACCGTCGTGTCGCCGTTCGCGTTCAAGTACTGGTAGTTGTCCTGCGCGACCTCTTCAATGTTGACAAACTTGCCGCACGTGTCGGACTCGAGCTCCTGTCCGCCCTTTGGCTCGTTCTCGTACTTGTGCTGGATCGACGTTGGCACGACTTCAAAGCCAACGACGCGCCACTTGGGAGCACTTGACGCGTCCATCGCCGCGTACGGATCTGGACTGACCGACACGATGATGCGCACGTGGTTGTAGAGCAAGTACTTGCCGTTCTCGTCGACTTCGCCGACTGGGAAGCCGCGCTTGTAGGACCCAGCGTCTGAGCTCTCGGACGGATCGCGGTACAGGACGGGGAGGTTGTCGAGGATCCACTGGACGTAGTACTCGTTCTCGATCATCTCAATGAACTTCTGGCTCTCCGCGGCCGAGTACTTGACTGGCTCACACAGCACTTGGCACCGCGCGTCTTTCTCCATCTCGAGCGCGTACAGCGAGTCCATGATCGCATCACCTGCCATGATCTCGCCCAAGTTCTCTTGCTGCTCGTTCGTCTTCATCGGTTTGCAGAACGGCAAGTAGTAATACTCGTACGGCACGAGCGTCTTCGTCGACGTGATCTTGTTCACGTTGAGCTGCAGCGACTCGCCTTCAGCCCACGACTCGGGGGCCACGCCCGGCACATAGAACGCGGCGTGCGTCACGGGCGCAACGACAGCAGTCGCAGCGAGTGCGACGAGCGCAGTCGTCCACGTCTTCATGGTAGTGACTCGATCAATCGGTCGATGTAGAGCGAGGGACGTCGCTGAGGGAGGGGCTCGAGGCGTGGGGACGCAGAGAAGGAGCGAGCGAGGGAGGAGGGAGCAGCGACAACGACGACGACGACTCTGCCTCGATTGCTCTCTGTCTCTGAAGCTCTTGTTGTGATGTGATGGAAAAAAGGGGACGGACATGCCACGAAAGCAGCTGTGCTTTGAATACAGCGCGGTGTCCATTTGCATTTAGAAATTGTATGAGAATCTACACCATACCGAAATCAAGTCAGCGCAGCAACAAGTGTAGTTCAGTTGCACCCACTTGTTGCTAGCTCCCTTCCAGTCCGAGCCTTGATGATCACGACTGCTGTCTACATGGCACATGAGGCTCCTCGTCATGCTCTACATACGAACACATAGCAAGACACTAGCACTCTCAAATCCAATCACACGCACTACATACCAATTGCCATCGTTGCCAATCACAACGAATCTTTCAGAGTCCTAGAGTCCTAGAGAGTCCGCCAGTCGGCGAGCCACGGATGCTCCGCAACAAGCACACGTGCGTGTTCGCGCCATGCCTGTACGCGCTCCACAGTCACGTCGCCGTGGTCATCGCCATGCACTGCGTCATAGATCAGATCGAGCGGCGTCGTTACGAGGTCGGCTGGCGTCCCGAGCTTCTGGAGCTCGAGCAGTCCAACGAGGTCGGCGTCGCCCACGAGTTCGCTCATCCAGTCGTTCACTTCGTCCAGTCGCGCCTAGTGCCATCGCCATCCATTCGTTAGTCCAATGCATATGTGAGTCAGTTCACCGTCGTCGTCTACGAGCCGCGCAGACCCATCGTACCTCGTCGATCATGCTCGCGAGTTTCTCTTTCAGCGTCGCATTCGCACTTTCAAGCGGCGTCACCAAGCGCTTGAGCGTCTTGACAGGCGACGCGTCGGCCAAGTCCTTGCGCGTGTGGATGTCTGCGCGCTGGAGCATCTGCGCGATCGTCTCGCCAGCGATCTGTGCGACTTCGTCGTCCACTGCGTCGCAACTCGCACTGCGCTCCGTCGCCGCGAGCTACGGACACAAGCACAGAGTGGGATAAGTCTATGGACCACACTGACAGCCATCTAGCCGCAGCCAAGACGCATGACGTACATTGGCGCAGGTCCAGTGATCTGCCTCGACATCTGCCTGTTTGGCTTCGTCGAGTGACAAGATGCGCGCTTTGTTACACGCGTCGCAGTACACAGTTGTCGTTGGTTCGACTGCTTCGTCGCCGTCGTCCGTGTCTGTTGCGTCACTGCCGCGTGCTGTCGCTGTGACTTGTGCAAACGCAGAGACGACGTCTGCTGTGTGCGCAGCGACGTCGAAGCGCGAGAGCGCAGCGCGCGCAGTTGCAGCGCGAAGTGCTTGCTGGAGCGACGGCTTGTTGGTCGTCGACGCAGTCCCTGACCGCGTTGTGGCGACTAGCGGTGCGTTGGACCGTGAAGCTGCAGTTGCAGCTGTGCGGCTCGGTCGAGACGAAGCAGAGGTGGCGGTAGTGACAGTGTCTGCGTCGTCGTCGTCAATGACAATGACGTCGTTGCTTGCGTTATCTGGCGCTGGCGCGTGCTCCTGTGCGCGACTCTCTTGCTTCCACCGCTTCCACTGCGTTTCGTTGGCCTATCGATACACAGACAGACAATCACGACTGTCAGCACAAACCAAACTCACACAGGCAAGTGGCCGCTAGAGAACGGGAGCGTTTGCGTCCGCGTACCTTGGCTTCGATCGCTTTCTTCGATATGACGCTGCGCATCCATTCATCAGTCAGTCAACAGTGTCAGTTACTGAGCCATCATCGCACGATCCAATCTCATTGCATGCAAGGAGCGACCATACCGTGTCCGCGTATCCAAGTACGACCAGTCTTCGTCAGGCATCAGGTCTACGAGTCCGGCAGCAACGTCGCCATTGTACAGACGCGCAATGCTCCAGAATACTCTGCAGTCATTCATTCACAACCAAGTGCGTGAGTCGCTGGCGTCTTGGCCCTTCACACAGCCTACGATAGATCAGACACACACACAAGTCCACGTACCTGGGCGAACACTGCGCCATGTTGAACGGCTTGAGCATCTCTTTCCCAGTCTCGCCACCGGAGAGCAGGACGTACTGGAGCACAGCTTTGAGCTCGACGTCATGGAGCATCTCAACTGTCTCTTCATGCCACTTGCGCACACTCTCGCGGAACTTCACGCGCATCTCGACGCCTTTCGTCGCATCGCTATCACTGTTGTCACTGCTCGTACCGACGCGTCCTGCAGTCGAGACGACCTGGATCTCAAAACGGTTCGCAAGCGCCGCGTTGAGCCGCGCGTTCGCAAGTGTCATCGCGTACTGGTGCTCGAGCGCAGACTTGGTCGCTGCACGGAAGAACTTGCCACTGCGGTCGTTCGACTGGTGGCTCACTGCGTTCACGAGCGTCTCGGCGATCGCGTCTTTCGACGACAAGTGGATCGCGTGCGTGCGCTGGTACTTGGTTGGCGGCTCAGCTGTTGTTGTCCCAGTGCCTGAGGCATGAGACGCTTCAGCATTGTCGTCGTCGTCGTCGAGTGTGTCCCCGAGTCGCACGCCGTCACCAAGCGCTTTGCGCTTGATTGAAGACGCTCCACGGCTGCCGCGAGCGCGCTGCGACGCTGGACCACTGAGTGTGTGGATCCCAGATCTCTTTGCTGGCGCTGCCTTCTTTGTGCTGGCAGCTGCTGCTGCTGTGCGCCGCGGTGCGCGCTGACTCGACGTGCCTTGGATCACAGTCGGTGCCGCTGCAGCAGCGCCACTGGACGCTACAATGTCGACGACAACTGTGTCGTTACGCGCAAACACGCGCTGGACTTCGTCGCTCACGCTGTACGTGACGACACGCGGTGGAAACCCAGCGCGAACTGGTCATGAGTCACATACACATATGCACTTGTGCGTTAGCTAGAGCTGCGTCAATGCAATACAAGATGCGCACTTTGATTGCATGCGTGGATGCAGACACGTACATGTAAGTGGCCTGGTCTTTGGCAGCGCCAAGAGCTGCGCTGCTTGGTCTGTAAGCACGTCGCGAGGTGACAGTCAGTGCTACTGGCAGATAACATCTCATCAAGCACTGCCAATGGTAGCAGCACAAGTGCAGCGTAGCGCACCGCAAAAGCTCTGCACGGATGCATCTGGTGCGATCGAGAGCGCAGCGGCCTTGCCCTTTGGCCCGCGCAGTCGGAAGCTCCACATGCTTCAGCTCGTTGAGCCCCTTGAGCACTTGCAGTCGTAGCTAACGTAGATTAGATAGTGCAATAACCAAGGCAATAGTATTGAACTCAATAATGTCTGAGTATGTCTGACGTGAGCAATACTGACCAGCAATACACAAAAATAGTATTGATCTCAATATTATCTGAATACACAATTGAACAATTATGGATGGACAATTGATGATACAATATAGCTCAATAACATACGATATTTGACAATCGATTTCGATTATTTTCGATTGTTTAACAATCGAAAAGGTGACCTTGATAATGTCTGAAAATAACATCGAACCGATGTCATAGCGTAACAGCGTAACAGCCAATTCTGCTGTTGGGTTCGACGGCGCAAACTACGGTCGAGAAGTCGACCTTTATGATTTCGTACAGTACTCAAGCAAGAGCGAAAACGTAGACCAAACTATATTGCGTATTGGTCACCACAACTAGTAACTAGTGCGATTCTTCGTCGAACTCTTCTCGAAGTCGCATTCATACAATATTCACTTGAGACCATCTTGAGGTTATAACTTTAACCATTGCACTGCAATCAACTCTGCGTACCGCCGATCTGTCACAAACAAGTTCGCCTATGACCCGCAAGGCTAGACGCCAGCCAGCGCTGGAGAAAGCGACAATAGATTTTTGTCCCACTGAGTATCTCTAGGAAGCATACCCAGCAAGATACTTGCTGCAAAACCCGTTGAAAGCGACCAATACACACAAACTATAATTTCTTTGTGTAACACGTACATACAACGCATATTCCAATTTGTGCACAGCTTGTTGTTCAAAGGGTAAAACATAGGAATCAACCTTGATGAAAGAAGAAGATAGACAAGGCCGTCTAATCGTTGACGTCATGATATATGTTATCATTTTGCCATTTTCCACATTCATCGCAATCGGTCAGTCCAACATTTGGCAGCACTTGTCGGTCATACCTGACGATAGCCCTATCAATACAAAATGGACAGGGCATTCGTCAGGTATGACCAACAAGTGCTACCAAATGTTGGACGACGTACAAATATGAAGTTGAAGAGAGGACGTGAATGTAGGATGATGGTTTTTAGCATTTCGAATAGCCTTAGAGCGACGTGACCAATAAGCAAGAGATAAACATATTTCAACAACGCAACCGAACGATTGATGTTCATTGACCAACAAGTGCACAGTGGTATCGCTGCAATCGAAGAGACAAGTGGGATTGAAAGGGTTTTTAGAATGTTGAGAGGAAGCTGCATGTACGTCAGATCTGAGCGTTGAGCGTTAACAAAAAAATTACTGGGCAACGCAAACGTGTTGTCAAAATAGACTTCTCGATTGGTGAAAGGATGCAATTGGTAAGAACGTAGACGTTGTCGCGGACAAAGTATACTCGGCGCCCCAATCCCTACATACACGCTCTCATTATGTCAAGTTGTACAAACATTTTGGATTTCGTCGGCAAAGCGTTGCCGACATCCGACATCGTCGCGACTTTGGACATATTTCGTGATTCGTCGATGAGTCAAGGAATGAAGCACGGGGTCGCCCGCCTTCCTCACAGCATTTTGGCCGAACCTTCAGCCTATTTGAGTAAGGATATCGAGGACGAATAGATCAACTTGTTCGTCTTATAACACGTTTTTTTACAAATGTTGGCTTTCATCTCTACAATAAATTTGTTTTTACAAAAATGGTTTGCAAATTTAGCATTTATTTACACGTTTAGCTGTACGGGGCACCACCAGCAGGTTGGTGCCTCCGCCTGTTGTGGCGCGTCTCCCTGTTTGCGCCCAGGATCCCCAACACGCGAGCGTGGCTTGCCTGGCCTCACGCGTTTGTTATACAAGTTTCAGTATTGGTACATCGAAACGCGATATTTTATCGGAAATGCTACAGTCCAGGATTTGTTTTAGCCGACTATCCATGTAGTCCAAGACCGAAAATCCAGGATCGAAGAATAAAAATGCAATCAAATTCCCCTAACCCGCATTCTCGAAGCGAAGAAATCGACCATAGATTACCCGCCCCTTTCATGGCTCGCGTGCATTCTCCAAATCAAGCACGCGGTAACCGACAAGAAAGCGCCGCAACCGGCAGATTGAGGTGCGTGTATGCGTCTGCCTGCGCGTGCTTGGGTGCATGGTGACGTTGTATGTATGCTGTGTGTCTGTGTGCAGACGCTTGCTACGCTTGAACGCCCGCTGTAGCGGCCAAACAGACTGACCAAACGCCAGAGGTGCGTCTGTGTACATCTGCAAGCGTCCTGCGAACGTCTAGCCGTCTGTGTGCATGCGCTGACGCTGTGTAAGTGCCGTGCATGTGATGTGCGTGTCTGCGAGCAGCCACTTGACGCTTGAAGACGACCGTGACTGCTGTTTGAGCGTCGAAGCACAGCGATTGAGCCAGACCGGTGCGTTTGCACGTTCGTGCGTCTGTGCGAATGCTTTCGCGTTTGCTAACGTGACGCATGTGCACTATGTGTATGTGAGCAGTCGTTTGGAGTCGAACAGCACAACAAACACTTGCGTACACCCTCGAACACGTGGTTTAAGCCCAAGAGGAGTGTGCGTGCGTGTTGTGCGCATGTCCGTGCATATTTGCACAAGCGCTGACGCTGTGTGCGTGCTGTGTGTGATTGTGTGTGTGTGTGGGCAGGCGTGAGGCGATGGATCCTGTCGTGCCGAAGGGCGCGAGCTCTGGCCCGAGTACCCCGCTATCATCGCCAAGGCGGCAACCACTCAGCAAGCTGCTTGAGGTCATGAACGAAGAAGAGACGAAGGGGAATGCTCCAGAACAAGGCAGCAAACTGGTCACACGGTCGGAGTAGACGCGCTACAAGCTGTTGTCGCCAAGACGCGTCAAGAGAGCCTCGGCTCCGTGGCACGAAGCGACTCAGACCCCGCGCACACAAAGAAAAGAGATGCTGCGTCTTCTGTCTCGGAGTACGACGAAGAGGAGGACAGTCCGTGCAACGACGACGTGCCGTCAGAGGATTATGATGGATCCAGCGATGGCAACCAGGTCTCGGACAGAACTCGATCAGGTGTCGTCCAGGTTTTGTAGGACAACGTGTGAGTACCGCCACCGCAGGTCGTTCACGCGACTTGAGACGCATGGCGCGACTACCTGCGCGTCTACTGCGACGAGACACGTCAAGTAATCCGCGTTCAGGAGGTGATGAGCTGCGCTCAGCGCAACAAGCGACTCGCGAAGGCGAAGGCAGCGATCAGCGGCAAGAAGGTTCAGCTGTTTCCCGAAGAGTGGGGCACGTATCAGCGCGTCTACATTTGCACCCACGGCTGGAAGTCGAAAGAACGAGGCACTTGCAAGCGGCCACGCTGGCACCTTCGTTTCACAGACTGCCCGTTCCGGTTTGTTGTGCAGCTTGCGATGGTCGACCAGGCGTGGGCTCTTGTCGTCAAGGACGTGCTCCTGCAACACAATCACCCGATCGACGACGACACGCTTGAAACGTACCACACGTCGCGCGGTATCCAGAGCGCTGACATGCAGCGACAGGTCAGCACAATGATCGCGACAGACACGTCAAGATTCAAGACCTACGACTACCTCCTCGCGCAAGGCGAGAACGTCATCAAGCACGACGTCGACAACATGGTCAACGCGCATCGATCTCACGTCGCCACGAAGGACGACGACGATGCAACGTCCGCCATGATCGCGAGCTTTGTTCGTGAAGACGACGAGTGCGTGGTGTCCGTGGACGAGTCGCCTGCGGGTGAGAGCGGAGTCATTTCACCGACGACGCGCTACATGCGCGACATGTACTGTCGGTTCCCAGACTTGCTCTTAGTCGACTGCACCCACAAAACCAATCGGTACGGTCGTGATTCGTCCATGTCTCGTCCGTGTCTCGTGCACGTCTTGTCAGTGTCTTACGCATGTGCTGTTTGTGACTCTCTCGAACTTGTCTACGTCTAGGTACAACTACCAGCTGTGCACATTCATGGTCATGGATGAGCTCGGGGAAGGGCAAGTTGCGCAGCAGTCGCTTCTCAAGGCCAACAGCGACTGGCAGATGGAATGTGCTGTTGAGCACTTCAAGCGAGCCCACCCAGACCGGCACAAGCTCTTGCGGGTCATTGTTGTGAACAAGGACCTGCAGGAGATCCGCGTTCTGCGCACACACTTCCCAAGCACGAGTGCTGATTTGTCTGCTCCACGTGATCAAGTGGCTCAAATAGCACTCGAGAAAGCCAGAGTTTGGGAAGCTCTCTGTCGACGATCACAGCGCGCTTGATCATCTCATCCTCAACTGCATCTACGCAGTAAGCGCTGCTGAGCACGACGACCACTACGCAGCAATCGAGGGGATGTGCAAGCGAACCCACTTTGACACGTTCTACGACTACTTTGCAAGAAACTGGGACTCGTGCAAGGACATGTGGGTCATGTACCTACGAGTCAAAAGCCCGCACTTCAAGAACCACACCAACAACAGGCTCGAGAGCTTCTTTAGCAAGTTCAAGGACGGAGTATCCGGATCCACGAGCATGGCCAAGCGCCTCGAGTCGATCACCACCACCGCCCGTCGACACGAGAAAGAGTACATGCACCGAAAGCTACGTGTAGGACGCTACACGAACGCAAATACGATGCAGAGATGAGCCAAGTGTTGCAGTTTACGACGCACTACGTTGCAGAGCAGATCGCGCCCGAGTACGCCGCTGCGCTCCAAAAGAGCGACAAGTACCTGTATGCAGTCGACAAAATTGACGGAGTCGTGGTCGCCCAAGGGCACACACATCAGCACAGAGTGAGCACGCTCGACTGGACGTGTGACTGCCCGTTCTCCATGTCCATGAAGCTCCCGTGTAGACACGCCATGGCGTTTCGGAAGCACAAGGCAGCCGGCTTGGTCATCCCACTCTCTCGGATCGACGTCAGGTACATAGTGCAAGCATACTGATGCTGACCATGAATCGAACATGATCCGACCATGTATGGCCAATGATTTGGTGCCGCCTCTCTGTGTTTACTATGCATACGCCAGGTGGCTCCAGAGCGTCGGTGATCTCGTGCCAGTGCGACAAGTTGAGTACCACCGTGCGCGAGCCGTCGCATCAAAACCGACGACCCGAACAGCCGCTGAGTGTTACCAAGAGGCCATGCGTCAAACTCGCGTCATCTCGTCTGAGCTCGCGGACATCGACAACGACGACGAGTTTGACGAGTACCTCGCGGTCGTCGTCAACCAGTGGTGCAACGTGCGCCAGCGAAAGCGCGTGCGCGTCCACGCAGCCGATGAGTCAGCGGGAGAAGAAGAGCCACCGACACAACTCTCTCAAGCGCATAGCCTCTGGTCAGACGAGCTTGGTGATGTGGCGATGGTGACGAGTAGCGACGTCGTCATCCAGCAGCCGGTTCCTTTGAGCGCGAGTTCCCAGGTCGTGCTTGCGAGTGCGACACAAGAGGATTCACCTGTGAGCACCGCACCGCTTGACGACAGGTCGAATCCTGGACGTGACACGGACGAGAACTGTGGCAGTCCTGGCTTTGGATCTCCTTTGGATACGTTTAGCGGCGCTGCGACTACGAGCACGCGCACTGACGCGCCACTGGAAGCTGAGTCAGACGACGACTTTGTCGACAGTGGCACGCAGCTATCCATTCGGCTGAACCCAAAGGCGAAAAAGTCCGGACGCCCTGTCAATGATTGCAAGACGCGCGAGTTTGCAGAGCACACATAATTTACGAATCCTGGACTGTAGCATCCGCCTTTTATTTACACTTTATGAAACAGTTACACGGTGACCGATTTAGCTCGACGACAAGATCAGACTGCAAGATCAGCACACGCACTCGCAAAGACCACAGACGCTCGTTGCTCGCTCGCTCGTCGTCGTCGTGACCGCATCGCACTGCTGCCTGCCTGATTCTTGCTCACACCCACGCGCGCGCTCGTGCACACACGCACGCGCGCATTCTCTGCTCCTTTTTGCTCTTCTCGTGACGATGGAGGCGTCAGAGGTGTCGGCGGCGCTGAGCCAGCTGTACAACCCGCTGAGCTCGCCGCGCATGCGTCGCCGCGCCGACTCGCTGTTGCAGCAGTTCCAGCGCACGCCTGAAGCCGCGCAAAGCGCGTTGCGCGTGCTCCAGACACCGATTGTCGACAAAGACAACGCGCAAGTCAAAGCCGAGCGCGCATTTGCTGCGTCGACGATCTACTTCACTGTCGCGTCGTATGTGCGGACGTACAAGCTGGAGAACCCTGCTGCGTGGACTGACGCGGAGCGGCAGCAGCACGAGACACTGTCGAAAGAGTTTGAAGTCGTGTGTCAAGAGGTCTGGAACGTCCTCACGGGTCTGAACGGCGCGCTCGAAGAGTTCAACGTCCAGACGCAGCTCGCGCTCACGATCGCAGTCATTCTCTTGCGCTTCCACGAGCAGCACTCAGACTCATCGATCGTCGGTGCCGTCGAGTGGCTCGTGAAGAACCAGACGACGCCAGTACAGGACGACGTCACGACGAGTCTCACGAACTTTGCGATCCTCTTGACGCTCAAAGTGATCCCCGAAGAGGTCGAGAACAAACGCGTGAAGTTCTCAAAGACCAAGCGCGCGCAGTGCGAAGTGCTCGTGCAGCAGTCCGCGCCGTACGTCGTCACGACAGTGCTCCCAACACTCGCGTCTGCAATCGACGCAGACGAGAAGCTCGTGCGCTTGCGCGGTATGTTGCTCAAGTGCTTCTCGAGCTGGGTCGAGTACGGCGGCGTCGCGCCGAGCGTGATCATTGCATCTGGACTCCTCGATCGCGCGTTCCGCGAGACGATGAGTCCGCAGTTCTCGGACGACGCGCTCGTGTGCATCCGCGAAGTCGTGCGTGCGTGCACGAACGGCGCGTGCATTCCGCTCATGGAGCTCGTGATGCAGAACTTTGTGCTTTTGGGCAAGCACTTGCGCGAGCGCGTGAGTGCGAACGACGCTGTTGGCTACTGCCTCAAAGGCTGTGCGATCGCGATTGCCGAGTGCGGACAGTCGTTCATCATGTACTTTGTCGACTACACGCTCGATCTCGAGCCCGGGTCGCTCGTGTACGAGTTCCTCGACACGATCCTGTCGTTTACTGCGATGAACGACCTCGACATCTCGAACGAGACGATGGACTTTTGGATCGACTTTCGCGCGTACATCTCGGGCAAACACGAGCGCCGCATGCTCGCGTTCGACGCGTTCGTCTCGCGCTTGCTCCAGATCTTAGTCGAGCGCACGGAGTTCCCTGACGACTACGAGAGCTTTCCGACAGCAGCGCGCGACCGGTTCACGAGCTACCGCAACGACGTTCGCGCCGTGTTTCGGTCGCTTGCAACTGTCAATCAGGCGAGCGAAGACAAGTTCGTCGTTGATGCGATCCACGTCGTGTTTCGCCAGTACGAGCAGTTTGACGCCGGGCACGCGACGCCAACGGTACGTCTCGACAGGCTGAAGCCATACTCTCTGATTTTATGGCAAACCTATCTATACTGATGGTTCTCTATATTGATATGGTTCTCTCAATTTATGAACGACAGTGGTGGAAGCGCACGGAAGTGTACGTGCACGCACTGAGTGCGCTGTCCAAGTCGATTCGCGAAGACGACACGTCGCTCATTCCGCAGCTCTTTGAGTACTTGTCGCGATCGGAGCCGAGTCACCCAGCACTCGCGCGCACAACGACGATCTTCTTGGGCGTGATGGGGCACTGGTTTGCGCGGAACCCGCGGTTCTTGAGCATCTTTGCGTTCCGGATCCTGTCGCAGAGCTTTGAAATGAGCGCGAGCCACCCGACGTACCCGTTCCGCATGCGCTTGCACGGTGAAGACCACATTGGCGCAGTCGCATTGAAGAAACTGACGCAGCGCTGCGGCCATGCGTTCTTTGAACCAGCGTGGCTCGATGCGATGCTGAGTCTGTACCGGACGAGCCGCGTGTCGGTCGCATCGGCGATCCCAGGGAAGCAAGCGACGATGCTCACGGGCAACAGCGTCGTCATGGTCGTCGAGTCGATCGCACACGTTGTCGCTACGGTCCCGTACAGCGACGCCGTGCCAGTGATCGACCAGCTCAGTGCGACGATGTTCCTCGACCTCGCGACGCGGTTCCCAGTGCTCACGCCCGATGACGACACCTGTGCAGAGCTCGTGTGTGAGATCTTTGAGCATCTCCACGTCCTTGCCGTGACGATCCCGCCGCAGATCAACCAGGACGTGCCACACCCAGTGCTCTGTGCCTTGCGCACGCACTGGGACGTGCTCGAAGGCATCTTGCGCGTCTACGGCACGAGCGAAGACGTCGTCGAGACGTTCTGCCGCTTGCTCGTCGCGCTATTTGACTCGATTCGGTCGCAAGCGCTCGAGCTCGCGACTGCGATCATGCCGCATGTGCTCGCGCAGTTTGCGCGGAGCTACAACGGGAGCTTCCTCGCAGTCATCAGGAGCATCATTGCGTGCGCGGGTGACGACGCCGAGTCTGTTGCGAGCCTCACACGCGTTGTTGTGATCGTGACTGAGTGCGCACTCGCGCACATTGCAACAGCGGACAGTGTCGACGAGCGCGCATCGCTGATTGTCGCTCTGCTCGACCTCGCACGGAACGTCGGTGCGCACCGACCGCTCATTCTCGTGCACTCGAACCAGCTCGAGTCGCTGCTAGCGCTTGTGCTCCATGCGCTCAAGTCACAGAACCCCGACGTCGGGTTCGCTGCGCTCGACTTCCTCGCTGACGTCGGTGCGTGGTACGGCGAAGTGCTGCGGATACCCGCAGACTTGCTCCGATCTGGCGAGCTCGAGGGGCAAGTGCAGCTCCACCAGCTCATTCGCACGCTGTTCTTTGAGAAAGACGTGCAGTACCACTTGCTCGTCGCGCTGTTCAACGCAGCAGGCGGGTCAATGCCGCCTGCGCTCTTGGAGCGCGTCGCTGAGGTCGTGCGGTCGTGCTGGGCGTGCTTTGGCCGCCAGCGCAGCGAAGAGCTGATCCAGCGCTTGCTCGCCGACGACGCGTTCGTGGGCTCGCGCGTCGCAGCTCGCGCGCGCTCGGAGTTTGCTGGCACGATCGCCAAGCCCGAGTGCATTGAGAACTCGCGCAAGTTCAAGCGCGTGCTCACGGCGTTCTGCGATCACTTTCGCAAGTCGCTCGCTGGGTCGGCGACTACGAGTTCTGTACCAACAGCAGCAGTGGCAGCAATTGCGACGCCAGGCGTTGTCTCGTCGTCGTGAGCAGCTCGCTCACGTGTCTCCATGCACACACCCACACACACACCATTCAATCGCATCGCATCATCATCATCCCATATACAGCGTCATAGAGAGAGAGAGATAGACACACACTGGACTGCGAGACGCGATCGTCGCCAGTGTTCATTCCCACGGAGCTGCTACGGCAGCAGTGTTCGAGACACTGAAAGCGCAGGATCTACAGGAACGGATTGCCCACGTCCGTCCACGCGCTCTTGTTGTTCGCCGTGAGCACTGTGAAGAGGTGGCCGGACGTCGGACGCGACGCTGGCGCTGACTCGGACCACTCGAGGATCTTGGCAGCAATATCGTCGACCTGCTCATAGACAAGTGCACAAGCGACGTGAGTGTCATGCGCTAGTGGCATTGATTGATACCAACGTATGAGCAATTGCAAGGACTAGGACGTACGTTCGTCCAAGTCGAGAAGTCGGCGTCGGCCATGTACTTGCGGTTCATCGGCGTGTCGATCGTCGCCGGCAGGACGCCAAAGACCGATGCGTTCTCTGGTAGCGCATCACTGCAGCACACGCATGCATGCGTGCGTATGAGACTCACTTGCATACACACAGTCAAGTGTAAGAGATCACAAGCGAATGACGTACACTGTGCTCGCGATCAAGTGGTGCGTCCCAGCTTTGCTAATGCCGTACGACACCATCCCAGGCGTAGCTGCACAGCGCACATGACAGTGTCATTGATTGAAGGCCCATCCTATGCAGTCGTATCGTTCAGAGTGCGTACCTTTGATCGCAGCTGCAGCGCCAGTGAGCACGAGCAGACCGCCAGGCGTGAGCAGGTGGCTCGCAAGGTGCGCAGCTACCGAGTACAACAGCAGTCACCACACACACGAGCAGTGTTAGCAAGAGCCAACAAGCACGAATGAGCTCATGCGTACGTGCTTAAGACGTACACAGCACTGCTGACTCGGTGTTCATTGCGTGCATCTGCGCGAGATTCGCGAGCGAGTCTGCGTCTTTGATGCTTCCGCCTGCCCAGCCGCCGGCGGCGCACACCACAGCGTCGACTTGACCAAACCTAACGCAGTGTGAGTATGTGCACATAGCGACTGCGAGTGAGCACAGCAATTGCTTGGATGTGTCCGATTGCATGCAGTACGTACGTGCTCTTGACGTGCTCGAGCACAGTGCTCGCTTGCGTGAGCGTGCTGGAGCTGCTGCTGCTCTTGTCAAACACGAACGACGCATCGGCGTCTGCGTTTGCCGTGAAGTCCACCGAGAGCGCTTTCCACGCCTTGGAGCGCGCAAAGTGCGCGCTGATGCCGCGTCCGAGCGCACCGGCACCGCCGATCACAACGAGCTTCTTTGCCATGCTGACTGTCGTTGCTGCTCTTGCTTGGTGTCTACCAAAGTGTGTCTGTGCAACAATGAGCTTTGAGCTTTGAGCTCGCTGTCGTTAAGCTTGAAAAACGTATGCTGGAGGAATTTCAAATAGTGCAATAAACGAGGTGTGCTTTTGTGTTGAACTTGTTTAACGGCACTGAAACGAGGTTGTATTTCATATAAAGTTGAATATGAGTCACAAAAGCGAGTGGGTCTTCCCAGCAGTTTCGGCTTCAAATCATCATGCGAATTGCTGCTGCGATTTGCTATCATCAATTCGAATGCTAGCAACATGTGCGCTTCCATACTGAATGCAAGTGTTTAGCACGCCGATCGCATGAACTGCGAGCAACATGTCCTGACAGCTCCTGCACACGTTCACACGCCAGTACCAGCACTGCGGAGCTGGAGACCAATGTCATAGCGCCGCTGCTCTTTCGCTTCAAGCTCGTCTGTGTGTGATATGTGCAAGTCACCAGGCAGCAAACTCGATGGGGTGAGCTAGCGCACCATTGGAGCTGACATTCAACTAGCAGGACGCATTCGAGATGTCGTCACACGTACTGCGCTTGCTCTTCACGATCGCGTCTCGTCGGTCGAGGAAGAACACATTCGCGCGCTTGACATACGTCGCCTTGTTTCACAAACATACGTTGAGACAATGGTCGATGCAGTTGTCAGCAAAGTGGCGGTGTGTAGGAGCGTCTGCTAGCCACTGCGCTTGTGTAGTCATGAGCATGAGGTGTCGACAACGCACCTTCTTGGGCTTGACCGTGTCGAGCTCAGCCATTGCGACCTTGAGCTGACGAATCTGCATCCACGCGCGCACACACCGAAAGCATTGGACGTGAGCATGCACTTGCAGTCGCTCTGTTACGTGTGTGCTCGTGAGAGAGCAGCTTCATCTCAAGCGACGCACTGCACATTTGCTCTCTACACGCACATCTGTCTCGAGCTTCGTCGCAGTGTGCTGCAGCTGCCACGTTGGCAGCTCGTGTGCGGTCGTTCCTGCCATCACTGCCTGTGCTTGACGACGAGTGAGCCAAATTGCTTGAATGTGGTGTGGCACAATACACAAAATGAGCTCACGCCTTATCAAAGGCGTGAGAACGAATCCAGCGACTGCAACAGCTTCGATGACGACGCGAGCGCCAATGCACCGTCGCCGCAGCGCCAACGACGACAATGATGACGAAGAGGAGCTCGAGTGCGGCACGTTCTCGCGCGAAGCGGACCCGATGGAAGTCGAGCTCGACCGTCCGAGCGCTGTGAAAGACCACCCAGACTTTGCATTCCTCGACAGCGACGAGCTCCGGGCTCTGTACGCGTCACGCAACACGAGCGACGCGACTGCTGCAACTACCAGTAGCAACAGCAATGCCAGCACTGGCAAGAAGCTGCCCGAGTGGATGGCGCAGCTCCCAGTCGAGAAAGATCCGAGCAAGTGGCGGATCCTCGAAGTGCAGATCCGCCCAGACCGTGCATGGTGGATCATCAAAGAGCTCATGGTGACAGTGTGCATGGGCAAAGGCCTCGTCGTTGCCGAGGAGACACCGTCGAGCGTGCTCTTCCGCAAGAAAGTGTCGCAAGAGTCGCTTGCAAACGGCATGGCGAACACTGCAGCGTACCAGAACGTGTACATCCGCATCGGCGTCTTGCCGTCAAAGCTCCGCGTCCTAGACGTGTGCTGCCTCGTCTCGGGCGAGAACAAACTGCTTGGTGGCCTCGTCTCGAGTACGCGGAACCCGCTGTCTGCTGATAAGACAAAGCCATTGGCGTTTGCGCTCGACCAGCTCCTCGGTGCGATCCAAGCGACACTCATCAGTCAGTACCTCTCACTGAGCCACTTGTTCATGTCGACGCCAGAGAACACGACCGATGGAGGTACGTCTTGACGCCACTGTCCTGCGACTATCTGATTGTCTATGGGTACGCGCATGGCATGGGACTCACGACTGAAGCGCTGGCTATGGCTGCTGCTTGTCCTACAGACGTGACTGGCGCAGAGCTCGATCCCGGATACGTCCAGGACGTCAAGCGCATGTTTGCTAGGTACGACTGCTGCTGCTAAGACTCGCTTGCTCGTTCACAGTCTGCTTGGCTTATCCACCGTGACGTGTACTGTTGCTGCTGTAGTGAGATGAAGAGCAACATGCGCGACTTGTGCATTCCGCTCGAAGAGTACGCGTACGAGCAGGAGTTTGCTTGCGCACTGCTCATTGGACTGCTCGAGCCGCTCTACAAGAAGTATGGACTCAAGCTCACGGACGAGACGCCCGATGCTGCAGCAGACGCATCGGCGGGACCTGCGAGTCTCGCAGAAGCGCTTGCCGCAGCGTCCGTCACGAGCAAACCTGACGAGAAGGAGGATGAAGAGAAGACGACGACACAGCAACAACAGCAGCAAGACGCAGCAGCCGAGCCAGCCAAACGAGACTCAACGCCACTGGACGCGACGTCGTCGAGTGAAGACTCTGAGCCAACGCGAACGCGCTTGAGCAAGTGCTACGGCGAAGTGATCAACGACATGGTCCACGCGCTCTGGAGCGACCTCACGACTGCGTGCGAGCGCAAAGTCACGACGAAGATCGACGAGAAGCAGCAGCAAGTGACTGCGCGCGCAGATGCAGCGCAGCGGCTGCGTGTGCGAGCGATTCGACTGATCATGGACCAGTGCGTCTTGCTTCCGTTTGTGCCATTGGATCAGAAGCAGCTCGAGGACTCACAGACTCTTGTGTGCCTCTTGACAGTCCTAGTGCGGATGTGACGTCTTTGAAAGCAGCAAGCGACGACAAGCGGTACGACGTGCTCTTGTACGAGTGCTCGAGTATGGTCAACTCGGTGCCAGTGAAGCTCCACGTCACGTACGGGTACGACCACCAACTACACTGTACTCTCTTGACCATGACCAGCCTCACACACGCACACATGGACTCACTCTCTGCCTCTCTTGCTTCTACTTGATGCACTAGCGCGCTGCTCTATCGCACGATGGTGCCGCTGTTTGCAACAACGACTGTCGTGCCGTTCGAGACGATCGCAAGCGTCGCGCAGACGACGTCGTACGGCATCAAAGTTGTCACAGTCGAGCTCCGTGCTCTCGACAACAGCGGCTCTGGCACTGGCTCTGGTCCTCGCAAAGCACTGACAATCGCAACGGGACTCGACATTGAGCTCTTGTACCAGCTCCTTTCAGAGCTCCTCGCGATGCACACTCAGGCGCAACAAGAGCGCGCACTGCAAGCGCAGGCACAGCAGGATGCTGTGTTGCTCCAGACTCTACTTGACTATGAAGACGACGAGCACAAAGCCAATGAGAGCGACGATGAAGAGCGCGATGTACCGTTCACGCGCGCGCTAGAGCAGAGCGAAGCGTTCTCGTGAAAGTCTGCATCAAGAACGCGCACAGTGTCGGCTGCATAAACTTATTGAATGGTGACTCTTTCATTTTATGAATCATCGATGAACGACCTCGTTGGTTCACGTCTGCGTCTGCGGGTCTGTGCCGTCATTGGCATGTTGGCGATCGCTAGTGGTGCGGCTGTTACTGCTGGTAGGATTGACTCGATTGACTCGATCAGCTGAGTGGCGGTGCAGTCGGGACGTCGTGGTACGCTGGCGGCGACGCTTCGTACGCTGGTGGGTTTGTGTAGCTCGGTGCACTGAGCAGCGGCTCTTCCATGTCGACTGCGTGCGATGCGTACGCTGGGACTTCTGCGTATCCGCGGCGCTGCGGTTTGCCACCGCCTGGGTAAAAGCGCACGTCGTGGCGGACGTAGTGGTCGTTTGCGTGGCGCTTTGGCTCGCTCTTGAGACAGAAGCCGCAGCAGCACGGGATGTAGCAGAAGCAGCACGGACACGGACAGAAGACGTAGAAGCGGCAGACACCGCAGAGAATGAGCCACGTGAGCGCGATGAGTGCGACGACAATGACTTGCGCGATGAGCTCCTGGTTGTCTGCGAGCGCGAGGCTCGATGCTGCTGCTCCTGTATGCGTCGCGTTTACAGCCGCTGCGATTGCAGAGGCGTTGACACTTGCAGCGACTGTTGCCAGTGGCGCGCGCGCGAGGTTCTCCTGCGCGAGGAAGCCGTCGTCCGTAGGGAACCACATCGCGAGCTTGCTCTCGTCTTGTTGGTCGATGCGAGTGTGAAGCGAAGCGAGCTGAGAATGCCTGTTTGTATTTGCTATCAAATATTACAAAGGTTTTGCGATAGATAAATGACTTGTAAATGCATGTTCAAAATCGACTGCAGCATAAATAAACAGGTCATCTGCTTCAACCCGCAAATCGCACGATCCAAAATCGAAATCCGCCATGACCTCGCACATGCTCGGCGGCGTTGACATTGGCGGCACGAGCGTCAAAGTGGGCGTCGTCGACGTGCACGGCCGCGTGCTGGCGCGAGCGCAAGAGCCGATCCTTGCGCACGAACAGGCACCTGAGCTCGTCGTTCGACTCGCGTGCTCGCTGTTGGAGCAAGCGCTCGCACAGGTTTGTCTGCGTGTGTGTTGGCGGTGTCAAGCAAGAGCTGTGAGTCTGTCACTGACACAGTCGCTCTGCTGTGCTTGTGTGCGTTTACAGCTGAAGGTGAGCCACGATGAGCTCGCAGCAGTCGGCGTCGGCTGTCCTGGTATCCTACAGGCGAACGGCGTGATCCATGCAGCGTCGAACTTCCCTTCGTGGCATGACGTGCCACTGCAGCAACTCTTTGCTGACCAGCTCCATGGACTTCGAGTGCACGTGTGCAACGACGCAGACGCAGCGATCTTGGCCGAGCACTGGGTCGGCACTGCAAAGGCAAACGTCCAGCACTTCCTCATGCTCAGTACGTCTTCACTGCGACTCGTACTATTGCGACTGTTTAGTGCTCACGTGCCACGTCACACGCCACACACTCGCACTTATGCGCTCACTATGACTGCGCAGCACTTGGCACAGGCGTTGGCTTTGGCATCATTAGCGACGGGAAGCTGCTCCGAGGCGGCACGAATGCCATTGAAGGCGGGCACATGGTGCGCTCGCTCTTGCTCGCTGTTGCCTACGTCGCGTGGACTCGAGGCGTATGCTGAGTGCGTCTCTCACTTGCGCAGATCGTGGAGCGCAATGGACGACTCTGCGGCTGCAGCCAGCGCGGGTGTCTCGAAGCCTACAGCTCCGCTGGTGCTCTCGTGCTTGAAGCACAAGAACACGTCGCTGCTGGTGCCGACTCGACACTTGCAGCGTATGCGCTCGAGCAGATCACTGCAAAGCTCATCTTTGAGCTCGCAGCCGACGGTGATCCGATGTGCAAGCGCCTCATTGCTGAAGTACGTCCACTGACAGACTGGTCCAGTCATTGGACACGCTACAGTCCGGCAACGCTGCGTTGGATGAATACCACATTGACAGTAGCGCATGATCTGTTGACTACGTCGTGGTGGCAGGCAGCCGACTACTTGGGCTTTGCGTGCGTGACGTTCTGCCGAATGCTCGATCCAGAGGTGCGTCCGCTCACTCACGCACTGTCTCTCCATCAGTCTGTCGATCATCGCAGTCGAGTGTGCTCACATCGTCAATCTGCTGTCGTTTGCATGACTGGGCTTGTGCGCAGATGATCGTGCTCTCAGGCGGAATGGCAGAAGCAGGCGATGTGTTTCTCCACGAAGTCCGCAGTGCGTACGCCAAGTACGCGTGGACCAAGTTCCCCAATCCAGTACGCACTTTGTATCGAGTGTGCTTGGATGCGTGCGATGTGTAAGAGAGAGACGGTAGGCTGATCGAAGACGCCTGCTTTGGCTGTGTGAACAACAGGTGAAGATCGAGATCGCGAGCGCCGGGTACGACTCGGGCATCATCGGCGCTGTTGCATCGTGTCGAGCGCAGCTGCAGCTCTGACACTCAACCGGACCGTCACATGCTGAGAGAGAACCAGAGAGAGGAGCGCTACGTTGTGCGTGCCGTTGACACGGTCTGCTATTGCATGCATACATAGTGTGGTTCCGAGCACTCGTGCTTGCTTGAGTACGACAGCAGCAGTGCGGCCGGTGCGACTGCTGCTACGCCTTTGATCGATTGCTCGCTCGCACCTACTCGCTGTCGCTGTCCGAGCCGCTGCTACCGTCGCTGATTGCCGGACTGCCGTTGCCGTCGCTCGCCGCTGCAGGCTGAGCAGCAGGCGGCGCCTCTGCTGGCGGGTCGCTCGACTTGGTCTCTTCGTCCTCGTTGCCGTCGTCGTCGCCCTCGTTGTCGTCTTGTGGCGACGACGATGACGCAGCACCACCTGCTGCGCGCTTCTCGCTCGCCCGTCTTCGCTTGAACTCGCGCACGTGCTCGGCGCTGTCGAGTTCTTCGTAGTACAGACCGCCGTACTCGGCAAGCAGTTGCTGCCGGCGCTGCGTCTCGCCTTCCGAGTACTCGCGACGGTGCACGATCGCACCGCGTCGGCGCTTGTCTTCGCCGTTCAGACGCGTCTTCTTGAGCTGAATGCGGTGGAGAATGTCGCTGTACGTGAACTGCTCCGACTCGGGGTCGAACATGAACACTGTGTGCTGCGACTCGGTCTATCGGGCAATGCGCAGGTGGTCATACGTAAGTGGTGAGGCACTAGACAGACCGAGAGACACGCCAGTGGAGTTCCCAAGACACGACGTAGCACAGTGACGTACGCTCTCGAGTGACTCGACCGACATGAGGTACTCGCGAAAGTACGCAAACTTCTCTGCCTGCTGCTCGTCAATCTCCTTCTGCAGACGACGCACAGGGGAGACGCATACAAACGAGTGAGTGAGTGTGAGTGTGAGCACATGGCAGTGAATGACGAGGACAGCAGACGATGTAGTACGGAGACACGCACCTCTTCTTCGTTCGTGGCGTTTGGCAAGAGGATCGAGCCCTGGATCGAGTCCCCATGGCCTTTCTTCGAGACACCGGAGAGCAGCGCACGCGCTTCGCGGTCCTTGATGTTCTTGCTCTTGATGTCGGTCGACGGCAAGATGTCGTACGACTAAGGAATAAATAAAGAGTGATGGTCAGTCATGTGCATGAAGGTAACAAGAGCGTTGAGTGATGGTCGCAGATACGTACCAAGATCGCGTACTTGTTCGACGACAGCACGGGGTCGGGAAGGACGTCCCAGACTTTTGCGATCTTGAGCTTCTTGTTGAACGGATGCACGAGCGTCTTGGGGTCGCTGATGTCCCGGAACGACGCTTCTGCGCGGTCTTCGAGCGTGATCTGCACGACTTCGGCGAGTGCGTTCTCCGTGCCTTCGCGCAGCGCACTCTGGATCTCGACTTCGCTCTTGAACTGCGAGGCGTCAGTAGCAGCGACAGATAGATAGGCAGGTGTGAGTGCTAGAATCCAAAGAGCAGCAACGGTCAAGTGACTGGAGCTTCTGACGACGCACCTTGTGCACTGCATCGTACAGATCGGTGCCCATGTACTCGGTGCGACGGAGCCACGGTACAGCTGGTCGAGCTTTCGCTTTTCCCTCTTTGCTCGACGCTTCTTTCATCATCAGCGCCTGTTCGTCGCCGATCTCGAGCTTCTCTGGGTGCTCTGGCGCTGTTACAACACAGTCAAGGCAGATAGTTGATAGCTGAGCCATAGCCACACACAGAGCCAGAGCCACACAGGCGCGTACCTTCATATTTTGCTGGATCAATGAGGTCGATATTGAGTCCCAAGTTCGCTTCTTCGTGGATCTCGTACGTGTAGTCGGCCTCGAGCGTGTTCGGCTTGTACTTGATCAGCCGCTCGCTCTCGTGCGGGTACTGCAGGAACTTTGTATCGAACGGCAGGTCCGGCAGTGCGTTCCGGAACTCGAGGTTTGCGAGGAACTCGGACTGTTTGCCCAAGAGCGCGCGTCGCTTCGCCTGTGCGTGCGACTCGAGGATCATGCGCGTGTGGTCGCGACGCGCGCGGAGCTTGTCTTCTTTGTACTTGGCGACTTTCTTGCGCTCGAGTTCGTACTTGGCGCGTTCTTCAGCAGTGGCGTCGCTCCCAGGCGCGCGACGGCGCTTGGCTTCTTCACGCGCAGCACGCTCGGCGCTGCTCATGCTACTGCTACTGCTCTTTCCATTAGCGTGGTGGCTCCCGCTTTCGCGTGACGACGACGAGCCGCTCGGGCGAGACGACGACGACGATGACGGTGCAGAAGACGAAGACGAAGCAGTAGACGTACGCTCTTTTGCGGCGGGTGCAACGACGTCTGCCATGGCTGCTGCTGCTGTCACGTGCACTCACACACTCGGCTGGTCGGTCGGTCGTACAGCTCGCTCGCTTTTTCAGCTCGTGCGATTCCGCGCCAAGCCGTTCGTGCAAAGGGGGTTGCCTAGATTCGGACCTCACCGAATGGCAACTGTAGGAGCAAGGCTGTGTATTTCTGTAAATAGCTGATTATGTGAGCATTTGAAAGTGATATTCCACAAGATAAATCACAACTATCGTAATTTAGGCAAACAATACGTCTATACATGAATCAGAATAAGTCGAAGTGCAACAACAGTCTTGTACCGCGAAGCAAGGTCAGCGACTGCGGCAGACGCACTCGCAGACACTTGACGAGACGACACTGCGCGTGCACTCGCGCCTGCGTACGTACACCGCCACCACTCGCTCTACAAACAAGTACGAGAATCATGCTCCGGCCGGTGCGCAAGCTCATCTTGCGCTACCCTGGCAAGCTCACGGCGTGGCTCGTCGCGCTCAGCTCGATGTACACGTTCGCGCGCGTGCTCGTGTTGCACTACTGCCTCGGTGCGCTCCACCACTGGATCTACAAGTACCCAAGCAACTTCCCGCACGCGTTCTTCGTGCCGTTCTTCTACGTCTCGGTCACGGCAGCGTGCGTCGCCGCGCTGTACCACGACGTGCTCGTGCTCGACTCGGGACTGTGGAAGTTTGCGCTCGCGACGCCACTGACGCTCAGCGGCCGGCTCTACCGCGTCGTCGGCGTGCCAATGTACGCATTCGTGATCGCAGCGATCGAAGCCGTGCAGTACTTTCGCAATCCAAACATGGCGAGCGACCTCAGTCGCCTCGCCGTTTACTTCCAAGGACTGCGCGACCACGCGTTCGTCGACGACTTGCTCATGAAGAAGATGCTCTTTGACGTCAAGTGGCACGCGTGGACGCTCCGGACCGCGAGTCCAACGACTGCAGCGTACATCCGATTGCCGCTCGAGCTCACCTGCGCATTGCTCGTGTGCGTCGTGTACGGCATTGCGATCTTCTGCAATGAACCGCGCCATGGTACAGTACTGGCGCTCCTGCGTGTCTGCGTGGAGCTGCTCGCTTGCGAGTGTGCTAGCTAGCTGGCTACTGGTCTATCTGTCTCACTCACGCTCTTGGATGGACGCTTGATAGATGGCGAAGAGCTCCGAGAAGCGACGCGGAACAACGACGTCACGCGCGTCAAGAGCATCCTTGCGCGCGGCGTGAACCCAAACACGCGGTCCGATGACGGCGCAACGCCACTGCACATCTGTGCACAACAGGCGCTCGTGAGTCCGGCGCGGACGTTGCTCGAGAACCGCGCAGACCCGAACGTCCCGGACCGTCTCGGGTTCACCGCACTTCACTGGGCGGTGCAGCTCCGGCGCGAAGAGATGTCGGCAACAAACCGTCTCGAGATGATCCGTTTGCTCGTGCGCAATGGCGCTGATCCACGCAGATCTGACCCAAGTGGCGTCACGCCACTGTCGCTTGCGTCGAAGAAAGAGAACGAATCGTCGCTCGCTGTGCTCCACGAAGTCATGCAGAGCAGCAGCGCTAACAACGCCAGTGATGGTGATGGCACGAGTGATAACAACGCCAGTCTGGTGCTGGAGCACACCAGTCACGATGACCAGACGATCGAGGCAGCAGCAGCAATGGCGACGACAGAGACGGCATCGCTCTAACACATACAGACACACTCTATTTGCTCTTACTGACTGTGTACAGACAGGACTCCTGTTGGTCGTACTTGTGACGCTGCTTCTGTTGGCATCGTGAGCTAGCGGCTGTTGAAGCCTGTGACATCCATCTCAATGATCTACGAGACAGACAAGCAGAACGTGTGGATGGTACGTGAGTCCTCAGCTCGTAAGCGCCTTGGTATTGCTCCACACAACCAATGCAGACGGACGTACCATGCGCAAGATCGATTCGAGCTCTTCCTTGGACTCGTACACTGGAAGGTCGAGTCTACGACGTCCGATCAGTCCAGCAGTCAGTTAGTCTACAGCCACGTAGGCGAGCGTCACTCTCATACACACGACTGCACCTGTTCAGACACGTGCTTGCGTGTGGCAGCACCGTGTAGACTTTCGACAGCGCCGTCGTGAGCTGGAGCGTGAAGAACTGGATCGAGCCGTCCATGCCTGTGAGGCCCTGGAAGCCCTCGACTGGCACGCCACTCGAGCCAGTGACGTACTGGAGCAACCGACCGCGTGCGTCTTGACTAAAGCTCTCGACGATCTGCCAGAACCACTCGACGACTGCGACTTCGTCGCTCATGCTCTCGCCCAGCAGCCGCACGTCAGTGTGTGCGCGCCAGTCGGCAACGTCAATGTACGGCAAGCCCGAGAGCACGAGGTCGAGCTCTTTGTAGTCAAAGGCGTGAAGGAGCGTCTCGGGTACGACGCTCCGGAGTCCATCGAGAACGCTCGCGACCTCGTTTGCGACGCTGTCAAAGAGGTAGAACTGCACGACGCGGTCGACGTACGCGTGCTTGTTCGCATTCGTCACAGCGACGTTCGCGCCATTCGGCACGAGCTCGACTGTGTCGATCGCAAACGTGAGGCAGAGCGACTCAGTGTCGCCGTGCGTGAGGACGTAGCACAGGCTCGTGAACAGCGTCTCATCGAGGAGCTCGAGGTCGGCGAGACTGAGTGGCGCACCGACGAGGTGCTTGAGCAGTGGGATCGACAGCCGCACGTTCAGCACGAGCCCTTCGAGCAGCGCTTTGCCGAGGACTTTGCCAAAGAACTGGCACATCTAGCGCCAGCACAGTCGTTCATAATCTGAGTGAGTCGGACGTCCCTATAGGTCCTAGGACTGTTGCCACATGAAGAGCTCGCTCCAGAACGGTCGGACGGCTGTGTGTGGATGGGACGTACCTCCAAGTGGCTTCGGCTCTGTGTCGCTGCGTGCCGGTTGAGCCAGTAGCCTTGGTGCGAGCTCGAGCTCGTCGGCGCAAAGACGCCGAGAGCGTCAGAGAAGAGCTCAGTGCAGATCAAGTGGACCCACTCGCGCAAGATGCCGCCGCCGTCAATGCCAGGCTCTTCCATAAAGTCGACACGCAAGCGGCGACGGAGCGTCGCAGTCGGCGCAGTGAGCAAGATCTGCGACGACTGCTTCAGGACGTGCTCGCGATGGACACCTAGAAGAGTTAGACAAAGAGGTCATGAGTGATGGTCGTGTCCATCGCGAGAGGACACAAGTGAGAGACAGATAATCAGTTGGACGTACGAATGGTGTGGAAGCCCGTGACGAGCGACGAGCTAAGCTTGAGCGACTGGCGGTAGAACCACTGCGTCTTCTCCGCGAACGACAGACTCGCGACGCGCTGCTCAGTCGCCATTCACACACAGAGCAAGTGAGTGCGTGGGCCACGTAGGCAGTAGCAGCAGAGACAGAGGACCTGAGGGACTTACCTGAATGTCTTTGGAGTACAAACGCGCGGGGTACGTCACCTCGTCTGCCACGCACAGTACAAGAGTAAGAGTAAGAGTGAGTGACAGCGACGCACAGAGCGAACACTAGCACCGTAATGGCAACCGACCTGCTGGGCGCCACTTGACCGCCGACGCGTTGCGGTCGTCTCGCACAAACGCCTTTGCAAGCGTGAGCGCAAGTGCGAGCGCTTCGCTGCTACTGCTGCTGCTATCGCTGTCGGACACGACGTCGCCATGCACCGACGACTCGGCCGACGACGTGCCGCTCCCGCCACGCGTCCGAGCGCGCTCGCTCTTGACCAGGAGCTTCTCGTGAATGATCGC
This sequence comes from Globisporangium rhizosaccharum, assembly GCA_023333795.1. Lineage (NCBI taxonomy): Eukaryota > Oomycota > Peronosporomycetes > Pythiales > Pythiaceae > Globisporangium > Globisporangium rhizosaccharum. The sequence continues at coordinate 79,650 of JAASFN010000011.1, forward strand.
ACCGCGGAGCTTCGCGTACTTTGAGACGTCGGCTGCGGACACGCGCACCTGTCGAATCATTCATTCACATACGCGCGCGTCCAAGTCAGCTCGAGGACGCTAGAGGCGCTTATACAGACTCAGTCGACAAGCGACCGTGGTGCGTACCCAGCGCACAGAGCGAGTGCCAATGCAGCGCTTCCACGCATGGCGCGCAAGTGCGACGCGCTGCCGCGCAGTGAGCTGTGACTGCGGCTGTAGAACTGCTGTCGTCATGCCTGCTGCTGCTGTTGTTGCCGTCGGTAGCTGCGGTATCCGCGGTGTCGTCACGATGCGGTAGTTCGTCTCGCCTCCGTTTTCGTCGTCTTCACGCGACTGTGTTGGAGCATTCGCTCGGGTCGCTGGCGTCTCGTGCACCACACGAATGCGAATTGCTACATATCCGTTCATACAGTAGCAAGAGGATCAGTCGTAGTGCATAAGCGCTTTGTCCTGTTGCTCGTCCTTTGAGCAAACGTGATGATGAAGATCCAAAAGACGTACGGTCAGGCGGCGAGCCACAGAGAACACACTCGTTTGGCTGCGTCACGTCGTTCGCGTGGAAGCAGACGCTGCACATCCAGTCGCTCTCGTCACTACAGCGCAGTCCATTAGTTCGTCCGTCCGTCAGCCACACAGAGAGATAGACATTGGCGCGTGAGTATGCGAGCAATGTCCGTCGCACTAGGACGCTACAGACAGAGCCAATCGTACGTGCGCTTGGCGAATGCGCGGTGCTTCATGTGGCGATCCGAGCGCTTGCAGCAGTCCCAGCACGCGCGCCAGAGCAGCGCAATGCCAATGAGCACTGCGACGCCTGCAAAGCTCATGCCGAGCATCATCTTCTCGGTCCGATCATCGCTCGAGTCGTCGTCGTCGTCGTTGCGGTTGTAGCCGTGTGAGCCATCGCTGTACGCGTTCGCTGTCACTGCAGGCGACACGTTAGCAACAGCCGGAGTGCATAGTGCGCAGCAAGGCATGTGCATTGTACGCACCGAACAAGGGCTTGGCGCAGTCGTCGCCGACTGCGACTGCTGCTGTGAGCATGCGTCGTCGTATGCGACTGTCTGCGTCGACGTGACGCGCATCAACCGCCGCTGACGCTGCTGCACTCGATAGCAGCAGCAGTTGCGGCACTCCCAGCACGAACAGCACACTATGCAGTCGCATGCTGATCTTCTCGCCATCCACAGCCTCTATCGCTCACACGAAGGGCTGCTGCGAAAGGAGTGCGAAGCGCAAGTGTCAAGCTGTGCGCTGTGCCGTACTCCTCCATGAACCCTCTCCAAAGAAATAGAATCCGAGATCGGTATAGTGGATGATGATGACACACGTTGCTGCGCTGGATGTCTTGAGCGAGTCATTGTGAGCATATGCTGCGAGGTTGACGCACACACGCACACACGAACGAAGCTCACAAAGCAGCTCCTAGAGCATGCTCAAGACAACGACTGTCAAGCAAAGGCTACTCGCGCGAAGCAGCAGAGCTGTGACGTCTCTTTGATGCAAGGATACTCGCGCCATTAATCGAATCCAAACATCGATACAAATCAACAGAAAAGTAGAATCTACTTTGAACAATATTCTCAGAAATGCTAAACCAGAGGCAGGACTCGACCATGTCAACGTCAGAGCA
>JAASFN010000012.1:0-80382 GCA_023333795.1 Globisporangium rhizosaccharum
CTGCTCCTGCTCCTGCGCTCGCATGCCTCTCACGCACTCCCTCACTCACATCGGCATCGCGCGTCCTTCGAGTACGAGCCTCCGCCACCGCCGCCGCCTCCAGCACGTGGGCTTTTCTTCGCCGTTCTGCACGCCGCACCCCGCCTCGCTTCTTCTACGATCGCCCCTTCCACGATGCTGCAGCGCGTGCTCCGACTCCCTGTGCACAAGGCGCTGCGTGCGTCGCTCCGAGCTGCTGCAAGCAGCAGCAGTGAGATCGCATCCACGCGCTCCTCATCTGCTCTTGCACGTGCAGCACGCTCTGCGTCTGTGCAGCACCCGCAGCAGCACGCTTGCACTGCTGCGTCGTGTCGTGCGCTCTCGACAGTTGCGTCGCCAATGGCAACGAAAGACGTGACGACGCGCCTGATGCAGATCGTGTCGACTCCAAGCCACATTGAAGAGTACGTCAAAGTGTACGGCACACCGGGCGTGACGCGCACAACGGTCATCAAGATCGGCGGCGAAGTGATCGAGAACGAGCTCGAGACGCTCGTGGACTCGCTCATCTTTCTCCGCGACGCCGGCTTGTTCCCGATCGTCGTGCACGGCGCAGGGCCGCAGATGAATGCTGAGCTCGAGAAAGCCGGCGTCGAGCCGCAGTACGTCAAGGGGAACCGCGTGACGGACAAAGAGACGCTCGCGATCGCAAAGAAGATCTTCCTCAAAGCGAACCGCAAGATCGTCGATGCGCTCGTCGCCGCCGGTGCGCCAGCGCGTCCGATCACGACTGGCGTCTTTGAAGCGACGCTCAAGGACTTGGCAGTCTACGGCTTTGTGGGCGAGGTCTCGCAGATCTGGAGCGACGGCGTCGAGTCCGCGATCGCAAACGGTCAGATCCCTGTGCTGTCGTGTCTCGGTGAGAGCGCGGACGGCCAGACGCTCAACATCAACGCTGATGTCGCGGCGCGCGAGCTCGCACTGAGCCTCCAGCCGTACAAGACGATCTTCATCAACGCCAAGGGCGGATGGATCGAAGACGACGGCACGAAGCTCAAAACGATTGACATGGCGAAAGACTATGCGCACATGGCGGCGCGCGACTACACGGGCCGTCAAGGCACGCTGCTCAAGCTCAATGAGATCCACGCGCTGCTCCAGGGCTTGCCGTCGTCGTCGTCCGTTGCGCTCACGTCAGCGTCGGCGCTCTCGCGCGAGATCCTCAGCAGCTGCAGCACTGGCACAGTGTGCGTTCGTGGCGACCAGCCACAGACACCGTCAGCTGCTGCTATCAGTGGCGTCACGAGCATAACGCCAAAGCGCCGCGTTGGACTGCTCGGTGCACGTGGCTACGTCGGCCGTGAGCTCTTGCGCCTGATTGGTCAGCACCCAGAGCTCGAGCTCGTGTGTGCGAGCTCGCGCGCACTCGTGGGCCAAAAGGTCATCGAGCTCGCGAACGCGCCGCCGCTGAACCCGCACACGAACCGTCCTGCGGCGCCAGCCGGCCGCACGTCCGAGCGTCTGAACATCTCGGACGAGCTCGAGTTCTGCGACTTGGGTCTCGAACAAATCCCGACGTCGCCGTTCGCTGACAGCGTCGACGTCTGGATCCTCGCGCTTCCGAATGGCCACTGCGAGAAGTACGCGACTGTGCTCGACGCACTCAAGCGCAAGGACAAGGTCATTATTGACTTGAGCGCGGACCAGCGCTTCAACGCCAGCTGGGTCTACGGTCTCCCGGAAGCGCCCGGTGGCCGCACGCGCCTCGAGCGCGCGACGCACATTGCGAACCCTGGATGCTACGCCACAGGCGCACAGCTTGGCTTGCTCCCACTGCTCGGTGGCAAATCAGACGTGAGCGAGCGCTTGCTCGATGCGCGCATTCCGCCGCACGTGTTTGGTGTCTCAGGCTACAGTGGTGCTGGCACAGGGCTCTCGAACGCCAACAACCCAAAGCTCTTGACCGACAACCTCATGGCGTACAAGTCTGTGAACCACATCCACGAGCACGAAGTGAGCCACCAGCTCGGGACGCCAGTGCGGTTCATGCCGCACGTTGCGCCGTTCTTCCAGGGCATCCACCTTACGCTCTCGGCGCAGCTCACAGAGAGTGGAGCTGCGCAGCTCACAGACGAAGCGCGCATTGAAGAGCTCTACCACGCGTTCTACGCACACGAAGCGCTCGTGAACGTCACGCCTGCGATGCCGTTTGTGAAAGACAATGCGCACAAGCACCACGCGACAGTCGGCGGCTTCCAGCTCGACCCAGCGACTGGCCGCCTTGTTGTTGTCGTTACGATCGACAACTTGCTCAAGGGCGCCGCGACGCAAGCAGTGCAGAACATCAACGTCGCACTCGGTATGGATGAGTACGCCGGCATTCTGCAGCAGTAGGAGGACCAAGTAAGCGCATGAAAGAGAGCAAGAGAGAGATACAAGCAGCACAGTCTCATGACACAATACAGAGTACTTGCTTCGTTGCTTGTTCATTTGTTCGGTGCAATTGACGATTAGGTTGGTTGGCAAGAACTTGCTTGCTTGTTTGCACTTGCACTTGCGCGCTCAGCAAGTTCTTGCTTGTATGCTTGCTAGCAAGTAAGGGTGTTGACAGACATGCGCGTTGATAGAAGAATGGCCAGAGACCAAGGCGCTAGTACTGGAGGATGGGGTCGCCAACGCGCTCGATCATCGGCACGGTGCACTTGAGGTCAAACACTTTGCTCAGCACGACTTTGAAGAGCTTCTGCACGTTGATCGAGTGGGACGCCGACGTGAAGATCAGCGGCGCTTTCATCGCTTTTGCGAACTTGCGCGCCTGCGGATATTTGCCCAGTGCGGAGGTTAGAGAAATGGTCAAGTGCATTGTAGTCTTCTTGGTTCGACAGCAAGCGTGATACAAGCAAGAGACGCACCTGCTTCGTGATGTCCTCTTGCTCTTCTGGCGAGAAGTTGGTAAAGTGGTCGTACTTCATGCCAATGAGGAATGGAAACGCGTTCTGTCGAGAGAGCAACACACAGCCATGGCGCACAACGTTAGACTTCGTGGCGCTGGCACTCATATGAACACAAGCACACAAGCACATGAAGATGCCCTCATGGATAGCAGATCAAGCGCACCTTGTTGATCGAGCGCACTTGGCGGTACCACTCCTTCACGCTCGTGAGCGTCGCTTTCCGCGACAGGTCGAACATGAACAGGATCGCCACAGCGTCGTTGCACACGAGCGGGAGCATGCTGATGAACTCGCGGTGCCCTAATGACGATACGTACGAACATACACGCAGATGCAGAGTGTTAGAGCCACGTTACTGCAGCATAACAATAGATCGCTTGAACGAGTCGTACCGCCGAGATCCCAGATGCTGAATGTGATCTCTGTGTTGCGCAGTGCGATCGTCTTCTCCATGAAGTTCACGCCTGTGTGCACATACATGCATATCAGTCAACGCGGACAGTATGTAGCTTACAGCGGAATGCACACAAGATACAAGCCGTACCGAGCGTGTGGATGTAGTCTTCGTCGAACTTGCCCTCGACGTACTTGACCATGAGACTTGTCTTGCCGACCTGAGCATCGCCGACCATGCCGACTTTGACGACGACGTTGTTGCGGCCGCCGCCACTGCCGACGTTCGGACCAGGCGCATCGAGGGAGCGTGCGGGTGCTTCTGCAGTGCGGCGCGTGTCAGACGTAGCAGCCGAGCTATTGGACGTCGACGACGCGTCCATGCTTCTCACTCTCACTCACTCACTCACTCACTCTCAATCAGTCGAGCTGGCTGGGTTGCAGTTGTTGAAAAGCGCAGTCTCACTTGTTTTCATCACTATCAATAAACTAATAGCAGATCAGTTCTCGCACGCGCACCAGCCGCACACACACACGTCATTTGAAGCAAGGAAGCACGTCGAGCGAGCTCACGCACCCCCGTCCACAGCATCTCACATCGATTATGAGCGAGCGCACACCGGTACGGCTGCGTACATGCGTATGCTTGCCCCTTTGTATCTCTCTCACGACAATGCTTGACTGACATGCACGTCTCATTCGCTCTCGCTTGTTCTCTCTCTCGTTTTTCCTTCCTCACCTGCTCGCTCATTCACTTGCTCACTTGCTCGACATTCATAGACTACCTGCGTTGTGTTGACCTCCTCGATGGTGTCGGTCACAGACCAGAAGAACCAGATCGCGCAGCTCTTGCAGATCCTCAATGGCCGTCGCATCGTGTTCGAAGAGGTCGACTGCAGCCTTGAAGAGAACAAGGACGTGCGTGACAACTACTTTGAGATCAGCAAGATCCGCGGCAACTACCCGCAAGTCTTCCTCAAGACCGGGGACGCGGCCAAGTACATTGGCTCGTTCGCAGAGATTGAGGTGCGGACACGCGTGCTTGCTTGTGCGAGGCAACGTGCACTCTTAGACACAAACGCTCGACACTGGGATGATTCGCTCACTCACTCGGTCTCTCGCTCGCTTGCTGTCTTGCTCTTGATCTTGTGTGCGCGCAGCAACTGAACGAGATGTGCGACGTGCCAAAGGACATCCTTGAAGCGAACAACATCCCGACGCTCGACACAGTCTTTGCCGGTGCGTCCCTGTCTGCTTGTAGAGAAAGCAAAGTGGCTTGCTTGGCACTGACATCTGCTCTGCTCTGCTTTGCTTTGCTTGGTTGGTTGTTGTTGGTGAACCAGCCGTTCCGCGCAAGCCGTAGATCCGCAGCTGCAACAATGCGCGCGAATCTGTCTCTCGCTCCAGTCCGCGCAGTCGCCACTATCCTGAATGCGTTCGTCGTGTTCCTTGCCAGCTCGTTGACAAGCGAATGAATGGTCGAGCAAGTGGAGCGACAAGCAAACGAGAGACGAGAGAGAGAGAGAGAGCACAGACACAACCTGCACCGACGCACTGGCATGCGTGATTTTGTCAAGAGGCGCGGGCAGCAGCAATGGCGCAGTCGAGATCTCTCTCGACACACATGCGCACACGCACGCATCGCCCATAGATCCGTCCTATATATTCACTCCTTCTGTCTCTTGCGTTCTTGCGTTGTTTGTTCTTGCTTGAGTCTGCCTTCAAGTACTGCGTGTTCATGTGAAATTGCGTGCGAGTCGACCAAGGCAACAAGATCCTTTGTGTCAAACTGACTCGACGGACTGACTTGATGCAACGACGAAGACAGAAGACGAGACATGTGATCGTAGTGGTCATTGGTGGTAGTGTATTTTACAGCGAGGACAAGGGCAAGGGCTCACAAGAACCAGAGCAGGTGTCCGAATAACTAGGTCTGTCTGGTGACGGTTGGTGTTGCTGGGCTTGGTCTATGATCATGCGGCCACGAGCAAGCACCGCAGCACGTCGGCCGCTTGCTTCGGATCGTCCGCAAACTTGGCGAGCGCGACTTCCGAGATCGGCGAGAGGTTGAGCTGGCGGATCTCTTCTGAAATGAGCCCGTCCGTAAACGTCATGTGCGATGTCATGCGGAACGACAGCACTTCGGTCGGACCAAAGTAGCTGCTCAAGTCTGCGAACGGCGCTGTGAGCGGAATCGTGCGCGGCGCGTCGGCGCGCAACGCAACGTCGACTTCCCAGTGCACGGCGCACTTATCCGTCGCCGTTGGCTTCCACTGGATGTTGTACTGCTTGATCGCGTACATTGCAAAGACTGCGCTGCTCGCGCGCTTGTTCCCGACGATCGTGTCGACGCCAAAGAGCGTGCTGCCCGAGTTGCCGTACACGATCTCGGCGTTCTCGCTCCAGATGCTGCGCGCACTCGCGTCAAACACACCAGCATCGGCTTCGTTGTGCGCGCGGATGTACGACGCGATCGTCGTGTTCTGCTTCTTTCGGAGCTCTTTCATCTGCGCTTCCGTCAGTGGCTCCGTCGAACTGCTGCTACCGCTCGACTTGCGCGCGATCTTGGTCTTGAGCTGGTGGTTCTCTTTCTCGAGCTCCGCCGTGCGGTCTTCGAGAAAGTTGAGACGGTCCTGCTTGCGCTTGCGGCACTTGCGCACGCGCTCGCGGTTCTTCATGCGGCGGCGCTCGTCGAGGTCGTCCTGCTCCGAGCCTTTCTCCGACACTGGCGACGTCTTGGTTGACGTGCGGAGGTCTTGCATGTGGTGTGGCATTGGCTGGTGGATCGTTGGGCGACCAACGTAGTCGTACATCGACATGTTCATGGCGAGTTCGTTCTGCGCCGCCATCGAGTCGTGGTGGCTCGGGTGGTGGCCGTACTGCGGCTGGTGGTGCATCTGCGTGTGGTGCATCGGCTGTCCGAGCGTCATCTTCTGTGGACTCGCGCTCCCCGTGTTGAATGCGCCAGGAAAACGCATGGGGACCTTCATGCCTGAGACGTCCTTGGGCGTAAAGCCCGTGGGCGAGATCTTCTGGCTCTGCGGCGCTTCCGACGCACGCGGCGAGTAGCCCGAGTTGCGGCTAAAGAACGCGTTCGTGTCGCTTGGCTGCTGGTGTTGTTGCTGTTGTGGCGGCGGCTGGCTCAAGCCCGTGATGTTGATGCGCGGCGTGAAACCCGTCGTGAAGCGCGGCGTGAAGCCCGAGCGCGGCGTGAGCCCTGTGCTGAAGACGCGCGGCGTGAGCCCGGTCTTGAACGTCCCGAGCGGACCGCAGAAGTCGCGCAGGTCGTCCATGCCGAACGTGCGCGGACTGAGAGCAAGTGGCTTTTGGAGCGCGTGGCTGCTGTGTTGGCCACCTTCATGCTGCTGCTGTTGGTGGTGCTGCTGCGACTGCTGCTGCTGGTGCTGTCCGCCGAGACTGAGGTAGCTGGTGCCGTTGTGCGGAGCGACGTTCGGCAACCCGAGCTCCTCGCGCGCCGAGTGGAGACCAGCTGACATGTCGAGGACGAGGGTGTGTGTGCGTGCGGACGTGAGCGGATGTGCAGGTGTCTGTCTGCGTCAATCGACGTCTCTGTCTCGGAGCGAGCGAATTGGATTGTGTGCTAATGACCCGCGCGCTGCCAGCAGCACAGCAGCAGCTCGAGCGCCATCGTGCGCTGCTGTCGCGTTTCGCACAGCCAGTGCCAGTGTGAGCCGTCGCGACCGGCTGGACGCGACGATACAAACACCAAGTGCAAGTAGGGGTGGGACCCAGCGAGAGTAAAGTGCGGCGTGGTTATCAATTTACAGCTGGCGCGCTCCGACTCCTCGCACGACATACTCGAGCGCTGATGCGAGCGAGAAAGCGAGGCGCACCAGCTGGTTTGCCAGCGTTCCATTCAGTGCTCGTATGCACCCGACAGTCTTCGCATTCGCTGCTGCAAAACAGCAGAGAGAACTGGTGTGAGCGAGCGGGAAAGGGCTGGATCTGCACAAGCGAGCGAACCGACTGCTTGCTTGCTTGTCTGCAGAGGCGAGATGTCCGAGATCCAGACGCTAGGAGCACCGCTCACATCCAGCAGCAGGCACGAGTCGTTCAACAGCAGCAGCATGCAGTAGGAGCGCTCGTCCAGGTCGCACCGCATTCGCAACGCTCAGCACACACAACTCTCTGTTTTGCTACAAGCATTTTGACATGCTTGCGAGCTGACTACCGCAAGGAGCCAGTTCAGATACTTTTGCGCACGTCCACCGGTTTTCGTTCGATTTTCGCTCGATTTCGACCGACGACGAAATTCGAGCTCTCAAGTTGTGCCGATCGAGCGGCGAGCGATGATCCATCGACGACGACGCTGTGATCGCAACAACACCAACGACGGACCAACAACAACAGCATCGACGGATCGCATGATCGGCAGCAAGCAAGCAATCACACCGGCGGCGACCCCTTGCAGAGATCGCAAGTCGCACAGGCATGCGAGCTAGCGGCAAAGCAGCCTGGAACTGCGTTAGACTGCAGCGCTTGATGCACACGGAGAGCGGGTCTGAGAGCAGCAGCAGCAGCAGCTTCCGCGACAATCCGCTCGCCCGCCTGCTTGCATGCAAAGATCTCGTGGTTAGCTTGCTCCATCGATCGATCCTCGCCATGCCAGCTCGCTCGCTCGCTCACTTGCTCGCTCACTTGCTCACTCTTCTCGACCACCAGCTGGCTGACCTGTGGCTCGCGCGAGTGTAATTGTGGATACAGCTCGTTCGCTTCGTGCAGCTGGCGCACAGGAACGTCGAGAGACGAGCTCGCTCGTGAGCAGGCGCAATTCAGTGCAGATACATGCGGACGCTCCTGTCCTCTGCAGAGGTGCTGTCCTGGCCGATTGTTTGTCAAGCTCATGGCCACTTGCCTGCCTCGCTGGTGGCTATGCTGTGCTGTCGATCGGACCGAGCGGGAAAGGAGACAGCGTATTGGCGTCTCGTACTCGGAGCCAAATCTGGCATCAAACTCGACGACCCACGATCGTGCATCACACCTCGTCTCGCCACTCATCAGTCGAATCGCCGACGCTGAGCTACTGTCGGCAGAACTGGCGATTGCTGCAGGCACTCAATACCGGACTTGCAATCCACTCGACACGAACAACGTCACGCTAGACTGGACTAGCATGGCACCATAACACCACCAACAACACCAACGACACCGATATGCCAACTCTGGTGCAGACGGCACAGTTCGACCAGTCCAATTCACGAGTCGTGACAACACCGACCGTTGTGCTCAACTGCTGAGATGATATGTGAACGAGTTTACAGCGAACCGAGCCGCGTCGTGAAGGCACTGTGAGTAACCTCGCGCAAGTCGCAGGTCTCACTCTCGATGGATCGGATGTGACGACGTTCGCGCGGATATGCAAGCGAGTGTGAGTAACGAGCGCGTGTGTGTGTGCTTGCCTTGACTTGACTGCGAGCCGATCGCGAGGAAAGAGGCAGCGACTCCGCACCCATGTTGCCAGCGCTCAGGAACAGCGAGGTCGAGTGCGCTCGCCACTAGCCATCCTCGTCAGGTCGGCTGGCATTCAAGCACTCGCTCGCTCTTGCTCGACAACGTCTCGTGTCCAGACTCGAGCACAAATCCGCCAGCCACACACGCTTTTACCTACGTGGGTGTGTATGTGTTGTAAGTGGCTTCGACTCTTACGTGCTCGCTTTCGGACAGCACAAGCGATGGCGTGTGTGCACATGAGCGCTACCTTGAGTATGCGTCGTCGTCGGTGGAAGTAGCTGCCGAGGACGCTCGTGATCTCGAAAAGGATCGTACGCGCTCGACAAATTTTCGAGCGAGGAGCTCACTTGTCTAGTCTTCTACTCTAGCACCACACATATGAATGAAGAGCTCTTCAACACACACTCGAAGCGCGCTCGCACACACACGCGATCACGAGGTCGTGAGGCGCGACTGCTTGATTTCTCGAGCGCTCTCACTCGAGGTTTCTGTCGAGTGCACACGCAAGTCGGGAAGCCAGCGATAGCACTGACCAGCCGCGTCGCAAGAAGATCCAACGCGTGTGTGTGTGATCCGTGGATTTCGTTCGCGTGTGCATGTGTGTTGTTGAGTGGTGAATGTGAGCGTGCGTGTGTGTGTTCAAGCTCGGTCAGCTCTCGTTGCTCTTGTCAAGGTTGAAGGCGTTCTAGTCATATCTGCAAATATTGTCACTTATGAAGATAGCATAGTAAATTGTAAAGTAAGTGTAAATAGGCAGAATACGCATCCATGTATGGTCAATCATCCCTTTATTTAGAGAAAGATGTGGTATAGTCGTAATAAATGATATCATGATGTCTACAACCGTGAATTGCGTCCTATTCCTCACACGAGTGGCTTTGAAAAGCGACAACGACGACATCAAGCAACACTCGCATCAAGATGGTCCTCGGAATGATCACCCGCCGCGCGACGCAGCACCAGCAGACTGTCGCCGCGCGCTCAGCGCTGCGCGCGACGCTGAACAGCGCTTCGTTTGCTACTTCTGCTTCGCCGCTCGCGACAACGACAGCGAGTCGTGGTGCATCGGCGCTCGCTGCACATGCTGCACGCCGCACGATCCCAGAGCACCGCGCAGGTGATGTCACGGGCATTGTTGCTGGCGTCGCGATTGTCGGTGCGATTGTCGGTGTTGGCAAGATGTGGTGGGACGCGTCGTCGTCGCCAGCTGGCGGCAAGAAGTACCCGGTCGCGTTCGAAGAGATCCCGCAGCAGGAGATCGCCAAGTTCTTCAAGGAGCTCATCGCGAACGTCCAGAGCCTCTTTGTACGTCGTCCCATACCACGCATCGTACTTCGCTTGACCCATGCTGTAGTCGCTCATGGCTCTTGACTGATTCACGACTGACAAACTCACTGATACTGATCGCAGCAACAAATCCCAGAGATCGAGAACGCCATGCGCACGTACATGAAGGCGAACAACATTGAGCTCGACGACGCGCAGTTCAAGCAGGCGCTCATGCAGCAGCTCTTCCAGATGATGGAGGCGCTCGAGCAAGAGGTGTGTTTGAGCTTCAGAGACATTGAGCGACTGAGCGTGACGCAACAGCTTCTAGACATCGCACTGACTGACTGACTGACTGACTCTGTCACTCTCTTGCATTGCCAGGTCGTTGGCAAGCGCCAGTGGAGCCGCAAGAGCCTCGAGACTGCGTTCGAGACGTTTGCGAACGACGCCGAGATCCTCGCACTGCAGCAGGAGCTCCAGCAGATCATGCAGAGGTGCGAATGGCTGCGTTCCGATACAAACTGATACGAAGTGACTGAGGTGCTAACACGATGTGTGACGTGCGATGATGATCCAGTGTGTTCCCAGCGCCAGAGCCAGTGGACATTCCGGACTCGCTGACGCCAGAGAAGACGCTCGAGATCTTCACGGCGCTCGTGAACGGCATGGAGACGGCGCTGCGTGACATGCTCGCACACGCCAAGACTGAGGGCATCACGGACGCGAAGAAGGCGATGGAGGAGTTCCAGCACCTGTACCTCGAGCACGTCGAGATGCTCACGTCTGCGCTCATGAAGACGCACGGCATTACGCAAGAGGTGCGTCGTGCTGCTGCTGCTGCAGATGGGCCTCACGCACTCACTGGGAAATCGCACTCACACTCGAATGCTCTTGACGCGTGTGTTTGGATCGAACGGCCAGATCTTCACGGCAGCGCTGCAGAAGAGCGTCCAGGAGAACGACAAGTTCCGCCAGCAAGTGGAAGAAGTCTACGCCAAGCAAGCCAAGACGTACGTTTGTTTACACTTTCGTTGTTGTTGATTGAGGCATCTCTGACTGACGCACTCGCTCGTATGCACTGTATGCATCGCCAGCTTCCGCAGCATGGGCTTGGATGTGGACGAGCCATAGACGTCACTGGCATTATCCACACACGCGTGGGTCGTTGGCTGTGAGTCGTAAGTACTCAGGACGACCCACTTGCATAGAGTTTTGATCCAAACACCAAGGCGCGCTGGACAAGCTGCTGCTTCCGAGAGAGAGGGCCATACACACTCGCGCACAGAACGACACCAGCACTGCTCGTTGGTTGTTCCATCAGTCCCTTACTCTCACAATCATGTGGCGCTACTGCTAGCTAGTACATGCGTGAGGAGGACACTCATGGACTCCGCTTCATTGTCACGTGCTGCTTCCGACCGGACTTGGTCGCTTGCGCGAGCGACATGAGGTCGTACCGGTCATCAACGAGACTGTGGAGCAGCACGTACCGCTCGCGTCCGCCACTCGGTGTGAGCGCCAAGAGCTCGTCGGTCGTGTACCGGAGCTGCTTGCGGTACCGCGGGTTGTTCACGCAGACACTGTCGAGACCGTCGGCGCCGTGCTCCATGAGCGCCGACGAGAGCTCGCGCACGACTGCGAACGGGAGGTCGACAGACAAGACTTTCATCGCATCGTCGCCGCGCGACGAGAAGCTCGAGGTGATCCACTTGCTCACGCGCCGCGTGATCTTTTGGTTGTCGAGCGAGCTGTTCTTGTTGCTCTTGCCGCCGTCCTTCACGTGGTGCTTGCCGTCGACGACTTTGACATCGAAGATCGGCTGGAAGCCGGCACCGCTCGCGCTCTCGCGGCCACTGCGCGGATGGTGCGAGCCGCTTGGACCACCGCTGCTACTCAGTGCATCGTGGTGATGATGGTGGTGGTGGTGGTGCGCAAGTGCGTCGCTGTGGCTGCTCTTTGCACTCCCGAGGAGCTCCAAGACCGTGTCAACGAGCGACGCCGTGCTCACGACTGTGTCTGCCTCGGACGGGTTCTTCACGGACCGGATCTTCATCTGCTTCTTCTCACGCATCATGTGCTTCTGGACAATGACCATCCAGTGGATGCCTTGCTGGAGACAGTAGTCCTCGAGGTCTTCCAAGTGCATCGGGTCAGGGTGGAGGTAGTCCGCGCCAATGCCGTGGCTCCAGAGCATGAGCGCGATCTGCATGCGCAAGAGCACCGTGTCCGACGCTTTCCCAGCCGTGCACACGAGGATCTTGCGCGCACCGCCGACAATGTCCGTGACCGTCGACTTGGGCTCCATTGCACCGAGTGTGATCGACGCGACGGCGCACGACACGATCTTATCGACCGAGAAGCGCACGCCCATGGCCGCGACCGACGCCGCTTTCACGTACGCAGCTGGGAGCTTGAAGCGCGTAATGAGCGCGTCGTAGCGTCCGCCCTCTGCAATCACTTGCGTCGTTGTCGTGAGCGCTTTCGAGCTCGACGCTGTCGGGAGCATGCTGCTGCTGCCAATGGCGCTCGGACCGCCAGTACTCGTGAGCACTGCTTGGAAGATAAAGCCCGAGGCGTAGCGCTCCGGTCGCGGACTCAAGCCAATGTCAATGCGTGTGCAGATCTGGCTCGAGAGGCGCAAGAACGCCATGCCGTCGAGCAAGCTCCGGAGCGCTGCGATGCCGTCGCTGCAGTCTTTCACTAAGCGGCGCAAGTGCGTCTCGCGCCGCTGCAGGTGCTTGCGCTCGAGCGTGTTCGCACTCTCGCTCTTCTTCTCGCTCGCAGCTTTGCTCTGCGCGAGCTTCTTTGCAAAGAGCTTCTGGACTTCGTGCTCGAGGATCTCAAGCGACGTCGCGCAGCTCTCGGGCAGCTGCATGAACGGCTTGAGCGCTTCGACGACGTCCTGCGTCGCGCCGTGCTCGCGGAGCTTTCGCGAGATGAACTTGGCTCGTCCAGGCTTCATGGTCAGTGGGATCGTCGACGACACGCCAGCGTGGACGCGACCCGAGACTTCGTTCGCAAAGAGCTTGAGCGTCTCGCGCCGCGCGCTCTGTGGCACATCACACAGCTCCAAGACGCAGCGCGAGATGCGCGCGTCGTTGAACCGGAGGTAGTACGACCCGAGCGACGCCGCAAGCGCGTCGATCACTTCTGCGACGACTTCCAAGCCTTCGAGCTCGAGGAACCGCGACGGACCGCGGTCGTCCCAGATAATGTCAAAGTCCGACTCGAGGAGCTCGCGCGGGTGGCCACCGACGACGTTCTTGCGGTACACGCGGTCGAACTGGTAGCACTTGAGGCGCGTAATGTTGTGCCGCGCGACGAAGCGCGCGAGGCGCTCTGTGAGATCGAATGGTAGCGACACTGACACTCCTGTGCCGTCGAGCAAGCCGCACGCGCTCTGCGGCGTTGTGAGTGGAATGCCAGTGTAGTTCTGCTCCTGCGCACGCGGCATCAAGAGCGGCGTCGTGTGCTCGACTGCTCCATGGCGCTCAAACACTTTCTATACGTTTGCAAACGTATACAATCGGTCGTGTATACGTACACGTGTACATATAAACGTCAGTCCATTGGCAGGCAACCCCCATACTGACATACTCGGGTTGTGTCGCAAGCAACGCACCTGCAGCACATGCTTCACGTACGTCTTCGCGCGGAGCTCGACCATGTAGCTCCGCATCTTGACCGACTCGAGGTGGTCGTACGTGTAGTCGATGTGGTTCACTGGCTCCTGCGTCAAGAGCGCGTCGATGAGCTGGCCAAAGAACTTGCCCTCTGGGTTCGCGAGCGTCTCGAGCGCTTCGCGCAAGTACGTCCCTTCGACCTCCATCTTTGGCGGCAAGAGCGAGCTGGTGAGCAGTTCTGCGGCATTTGGGCGCTGCGCAGGGTTCTGGTTGCACAGCCACAGCACGATCTCTTTCACGGCGTCCGGCGCTTGGAACGAAGGCGGCAGCGCGTGGCGCTCGCGCAAGCCCGTGAGCGCCTGTGCGCGCTCCATCAACGTCGTGAACGGCGGCGACCACATCTCAAAGAACAGGATCCCGAGCGAGAACATGTCGGCCTTTTGGTTGTATCGCTCGCCCTCTTTCTCTTGCTCCGGCGCGCGGTAGAACGCCGTTCCGACGCCAGTCGTGATATTCGACGTCTCCATCTCGGACGCCGACATGAAGCTCGTGTGCTCGTACGCATGCGCTCGCGGCAGTGGCGCCACGCGCGTGCTCTCGAGCGTCTCAAACTTGAGCTTGTCGTAGAGCTCAGCAGCAGACGACCCGGTCGATGCTGCAAGGAACGTCGTACCAGTCACACTCGCACCAGCGCCATGACTCGAGTCACGACCGAGCGTGGCGGCACCATTGCCATCGCCACTGTCGTCACCGTCATCGAGGTCGTCGTCGAGGATCTTGGGCGGACGCACGGCGAGACCAAAGTCCCCGAGCTTCACGGTCCCTTCGGCGTCGAGGAAGATGTTGGGCGGCTTGATGTCGCGGTGGATGATGCCCTGGCGATGGATGTACACGATCGCTTCGAGGATCTGGCGAAAGAGCGTCCAGATCTTGTCCGGCTCGGTCCAGAGCGAGCCTTTGTCAATGACTTCGCGCAGCGCTTTGCCTTCGCAGTACTCCATCTGGATGTACAGCTTCTCGCTCATGCGCTTCTCGCGCACGCGTGGCGCTGGCTTTGCACCGAGCGCCGCTTTGCGCCTTCGATGCGGATCGCGCGCGCCGCTGTCGTCGTCGTCGTCGCTCGAGTCTTCGAGCGCTTCGTCAATCGGCGCTTCGTCGAGCCCTTCCCAGTCAAAGCCGTCGTCGTGCATCGACGCCGAGGTGAGGCTCATGCGAAACGGATTCGAGCTCCGGCGACTGTCGTGCTTGGAGCTCCAGAGCCCAACGCTACGGCTCATTGTGCCGAGCCAGTCGTCGTCTTCGTCCGTTGCGCTCGTCTCGAGCTCGAGACCGTCCCGCGTGTCGGACGACTCGCTCGTGCGCTCGAGCGACACATGCTCGTCGTCGTCTTCGCCACTTTCAAAGTCGTCGTCGCTCGAGTCGTCGTCGTCGTCAGTGGCAAACCCGCCGCTCTCGCCTTCGATCCACGCCTGGAAGTACCGCACGATGTGCCGGTGCTGCATGCGCGAGATCGTCTTGACTTCGCGCAAGATCTTCTTCTTCATCGTCGGGTCATCCGGGTCGAGCTTCACTTTCTTCACGGCGTAGAGCTGTCGATCGAGGCGGTTCCGGACTTTCACGACTTCGCCGCCACCGCCGCGTCCGAGCAGTCCGAGCTCTTTAAAGTCGCCGTGGTACCGCGAGTGCACGTGCTCAGTGTCCATAGCGTCGAGCTCGTTCGTCGACGAGTCGTCGCTCTCTGACAGGTCATCGCTGTTACCGTCGTCATCGTCTGAGCTACTGCCGTCTGAGCCATCGCCGTCACCAGACCGGTGCTGGCGCGTACGCTCAGGGATCGTCGACACGCGGTCGCTGCTGCTCGCAAAGTCGCTCATACTGCCGTCATCGTCGTCGCCTTCGTCGTGGCTACCGCCATGCTCGTCGACCAAGTCGATGCTCGAGCGATGGCGCCGACGTCGCCGCGCGTTGTTACGCTTCTTCATCTTCTCTTGCTTGCGCTTGCGCTCGGCGTCGATGATCGCGAGGATCTCCTGGTTCTTCGCCAGCGCCGCCTCTTCTTCGAGCTGATGGCGCGCGTCCTCGGCGCGCTTCTGCTCCATCTCGCGGTCCTGCTGCCGCTGGATCATCTGGTCGAAGAACGACGACTGGTCCTTCAAGTGCTCTTGGATAAAGTCCGTCGCGTGCATCACGAGGTCGTACGTCATCGCATCGCCGAGCTTCTCGAGCGCGAGCTTCTCGAGCTCGCTCGTGAGCTTCTTCGTCTCGTCTTTCGACAGTCCATGCTTTGCTTCGACGGCGATGTTCGCTGGCTGCTTGAGCGGATACGCGCGGCCAAAGTCGATGTGCAGGAGCACCTCTGCAGTCGCAGCGGCGTCACCAAACGCTTCGCAGAACAGCCGGATCGTAAAGATGTAGTTGTACACGAGCGTGGACGACTTGAGCTCGAGGTCCTGGTCGTAGATCGCCTGAAGGACTTCGAACTCTTGCTGCTGAAGCTCGAGCGCTTGCTGCAGCGTCGTAGCATCAAAGAGGATCGACTGGAACGGCGCAGAGGCTGCCGCGCCTGCTGCTAGTGGTGCAGACGCTTTGCCTGCTGCGTGTGCGTCGGGAGCTGGTTCTGTTGGCGCAAGCGAGTGAGCGAGTGAAGCATGTGAGTGTATGTGCATGCGCATGAATGCGTCATCAAGCGTGCATACGGACGCGCGAGCGAGCACGTGCACGAGCGCAACGCCATTGACAGACGCACGCACCTGCTTTCTTCTTCCCCTTCTTGCGCGCCATTGCGAGTGTGGCACAAAATGGTGTCGGAGCTCCTGGTCGATTTTCCAGCTGGTGTCAATTTTGTATCGCAAATTGTATGCGGAGACCACAAGAACGTGCTCGTCACAAGTGTGTGGCGCTCCTGGCTTGTCTTGACGAAGACACACACACGACGACACCAAGCACCAGCGACGCGAGTGGGTCCATGCACACGTGCACACAATACTCGCAGTAGTGCACTGAGCTTGCTTGCATGGAGCTTACATTGAGCTTGCATTGAGCTGTAGTGTTGATCGACACTTAAGCACGCTTAAGCTCGCACAAGCGACCGGTGTGACTTGCTTTTGAGAGACACTCGACACATGCGCATGTGTGTGTGAATCAAGTTGCCTCCATAGAGCAGATCAGGCTATCAGGCTGAGAGCATGCGATGGCGCAACGCAATATCAGACGCGTGTCGTCCAGGTCTCAGCGCTAGCACTAGCACACATCCGCCATCGCGTCCTACTTCGCCATCGAGATCAAGCGAGCGAGCGGCATGAGTGACGGTCATTTCAGTGCCATCTGTCTGCTTGGAGCAACTCGTCGTTGCGATTGTCGTCTCATTCCGCGATTCGCCAGCTCTCGCTCACGACGTCTGCAGCTCAAGCGTACGCCCTCGACGATCACGCATCAATCACCAGACAGATAGACAAACACAGACACGATGGCCACACAGCGCATTCCAGTCGGGCTCGTGGGCTTTGGCACCGGCTCGAGCGTCTTCCACGCGCCACTGCTCCAGAGCTCCGGTGAGTTTGCGATCACGCACGTGCTCGAGCGGTCGACGAGCAAGAGCGCCGATGCGCTCCAGCCAGCACCGACGATCGTGCGCTCGATGGACGCACTGCTCGCTGCGCCAGTGGACCTCATTGTCATCTCCACGCCCACGCACGTGCACTTTGAGCAAGCAAAACAAGCGATCCTCGCAAAGAAGCACGTCGTCGTGGACAAACCGCTCGTGATCACTGCGCGCGATGCGCAGGAGCTCGTGGACCTCGCCCAGGCGCACGGCGTGGTCTTTGCAGTGTTCCAGAACCGGCGTTGGGACAGCGACTTCCTCACGGTGCGCGCGCTCCTTGACAGCGGCGCGCTCGGTGAGCTCCGGACGTACGAAGCGCACTACGACCGGTACCGCCCGTCGCTCAAGGGGTACTGGAAAGAGCAGGCGTCGCTCGGCGGCGGTGTGCTCTATGACCTCGGCGCGCACCTCGTGGACCAGGCGCTGCAGCTCTTTGGCGAGCCAGACTCGGTGCACGCAGACGTGCAGATCCAGCGCGAAGGCGGCGAGAACGATGACTACTTCCGCCTCGAGTTCACGTATGCGAAGCGACCGGAGCTCCGCGTCGTGCTCACGG
This sequence comes from Globisporangium rhizosaccharum, assembly GCA_023333795.1. Classification (NCBI taxonomy): domain Eukaryota; phylum Oomycota; class Peronosporomycetes; order Pythiales; family Pythiaceae; genus Globisporangium; species Globisporangium rhizosaccharum. The sequence continues at coordinate 17,848 of JAASFN010000012.1, forward strand.
CCGGCATGCTCGTGAAAGACCTCGGGCCAAAGTACATCCTCGAAGGCTCGATCGCGCGCTTTGAGAAGTTTGGCGAAGACGTCCAAGAGCCGCAGCTCCGGGACGGAAAGCGTCCTGGCGACGCTGGCTTTGGCTGCGAGCCCGAAGCGACGTACGGCACGCTCACTAGTGCAGACGGCGTTGCGCAAGTGGTTCCGAGCAAAGTCGGGACGTACGACGTGTACTACAAGAACATCGCTGCCGCGATTCGCTCTGGCGCGCCATTGCTCGTGGACCCGCGCAGCGTCGTGCCGCAGATCCGCATCCTTGAAGCCGCGAAGTTGACTGAGCGCGTGAACCGACTGTAAGCGAGCAAGAGCGAGTGAGTGTGAACGACGACGTCAAGACAGCGTCCTATGGCATAACGCGCGCTTGGATGCACTCTCTTCGCGTGTCTGTCTGTCTGTCTATCTGTTCTGGAGTGTGTCGCGCCGTGTCGTCTTGTGGAGCGGAGGTTGCTGTCACGATGCACTGTGTCTTGTGCGCGACGGCGAGTTGGGATGTGCAAACGCGCCATGCATGACTTGGGTCTGCCAGAAGCCAACAGCATCAGTCACATGCATGCGTCACTAAGGACGGCTTGGTAGGAATCGTACAGGATCGTACCTCGTCGAACGTGCGCTGCAGCAGCGCGCGCAGATGCGCGTTCTCGACCTGCAGCGCTGCGTTTGCTGCGTAGAGCTGCATCAAACACAGCGATTCACACGAACACGCGCGTCAGATAGAGCAAGTAGATGTGCAGCACGAGTCATTGCGACTTGCCTCTGCGAACGCACTCGCGCTTCCACATGTACAATGTGCGAGGCGCTGCGTCTCGCTATCCTGGTTGCTCGTGTGATCTTGTGCGTCTGAGTCGCGGACGCTCGTCCACAGATCGACACTGCTACACACTGCTGGCGATCGAGTCTGCGCTTTTGATTCACGGCGACAGCTCTCTTCTCGTTGCACGAGTGCAGGAGCTACGTGACTGAGCTTGCGAGTACGAGTGTTTGCATAACGACGTGGCTCTGGCGATGACGCTGTCGAGTCACTTGCAGCCGAGCAAGTCGATTCGCTTTGAGCTGACCCGTCTAGTGCTAGTGTTCCGAGCAACGACGATGGCATCGACACGTTGCTGTGCCTGCGACGCGCATTCATGTTCACGCTCGAGGTGCATACTGCAGCGTCCGTGGCTCGACGGTGTGGACTCCGTCGCGGAACTACGCCATTGAGAGTGTCGTCGAATGCGAGACACTCGATCACGTTGTTGCCGCCATCGCAGACAAGAAGCGCTACACTGGCGTCTTCGCTGCCTGTGAACAGCACGCCAAGTGGATCGCCGAGACGCTCGACGATGCACTCAGCGAGTGCTGTGCCGGATCCACTGAGCACACTGCGCGGCACAACTCCGATCTCGATCGTGCGCACCCAAGTGTACGCTACACTATCGCGCGCACGGTCACTGAGATGAGCGATACAGCCACCGACTTGGCGGATGCAGCAGTTGCCGCGATCTGAGACAAAGAACGAACCATGGGGTCCGAGGCTCAGTCCTATAGGCTGCCGGAACGCAGCGACTTCGCAGCTGCCATCGACGTAGCCGCCACTGACAGCGCCACAGACTGTCGTGACGTCCCATGGCAAGCGACGGTCGCGCAATGGACGCAGCGCACGGATGCAATTGTTCATTGTATCGGCGACCAAGAGCGTGCCATGCAGTCCTTCAATGACCGCAGACGGACTCCGGAAGAGCGCGCGGCGGCCGTTGCGGTAGCCAGCAATGCGCGTGCGCAGACGTGGGAGCTCAGCGTGTGGCGCACTCTCAGGTGCGACGCACTCGTTGTTGTCTCGGACTGAGATGTAGCCGCCCGCGATCGTACGTACTAGCAGTGCTCCGGTCGTTGTGCGGACGATCTGGCGAATGCAGTGGTTGCCCGTGTCGGCGACTATGAGTGTCCCGTCAGCGCACTGGCAGATGTCAGCAGGCGCGTTGAAGCTGCAGTCGTGCACAGGACCGTCGCGCCACGCTTTCTTGCCCGTGCCAGCGAATGGGAACAGCTCGACACCAGCGAGGCGCTCCGCTGCACTCGCGAGCGCGCTGTTCGCAGGCAGCGCTGCAAACTTGATCTTGTGGTGTCCTGTGTCGCACACAAAGAGGTACCGGCCGTCGTCGGATGCGCAGATGGCTTTGGGCGTCAGCAGCTCTGTCGCATTGAGGCTTTGCACGACACGCGTCACGCCTGGCGGTAGTGCTGACGAGCCGAGGTCGGTGCGTCCTTGCGGCTGTGGCTGCTGCACAATGAAGCGAATCGCGTTGTTCTAACACGAGTACGAGCATGAGCATACACGTGAGTGACGAGCATGTGATTGTGCAAAGAGCCCAGTGAACAAACGCCATCGTACATGCATGTCAGTGAACGCCACGGTGCCGCGGCCGTCTGGCACTGCACAGAGTCCATACGGTCGGTTCACGCTCGCGTCACAGATCTCTCCGTCGCGCTGTCCTCTTCGGCCCGACCCAACGCGGTAGCTCACAGCTGCTCTCCTATCGTCGATGTCATCAGGCAAAGAGACCACGGAGCCCGTTGCTTGGTTCGAGCTGTTCATCCGCTTGACTGCAGCTGCTGTTGTCGCTGTCCTTTCACACGCTTGCAGCGGAATGGAGCATCCACGTGTTGACGTGTTCCTTGTTCAGGGACGTGCTGCTGCCAGCCGCAGCCGGAGTCGACTGCCCTGATCTGCTCGTGTGGTGTCTGTCGAAGTCAAAGGCAGCACGCAGCAGCACATCTAGCATCTAGCGATCGCTAGATGCTCGCGATCTGCGCCTGTTGGTCGAAGAGTCGAAGCGTATTTCTTGGTCCATTTCGGAAGCAAGTAAGTGCGTGAGATGCGTGAGAACCTTGAGTTGGCTCGAGAATTCTGCAATGCAGCATGGTTTATCCTGATGTTTGTATATAATCTAGCATTCTCACGCGCCTTGCGCAGATCTGAATATTTGATATTCAAACTTTCAGATCTAAGACATATCATGTTCAGATTATCTCAGTTCAAGCGCCAACACAGCGACGAGTGTACCTGGAAGACAACAGCGCGACGCAGTCGAGATCATAAGCGCACACATACGGGGAGCACATTCTCGCAAACATGTCGTTGCGAGTTTGCCTCGACAACCAGATGCGACGAGACACAGAAGAGCAACTGGCCAGCTAGTGAGAAACATCGCTCGCGCGGCAAGCGAAAACATGAAGAGCGTGTCGAGTGTGCATGATTGAGCAAACCATTCTCATTCTTACTAGTCGTAGAGTTCCAAACACCTTGTCGACCAAATATTCATCGTTGCGTCAGTGATCATGCTTCGCTGGTTTAAGATGGATGTGTAACCCTCTCACGCACTCGCCGCTCTTTTGTCTTGGAGTGCAACCTCGATGTTGTCTGCACTTGCTCGCTTGGTGTAGTTCACGTTACCTACGTACACCACTATCGTTTATCACACTCAACATTGTGTGCATGAACAAGCCCTCATTCCTGATTGATGAAAAACACTTCTACTAGTGCCACAAGAGCTTAATCGCTGTCATCACTGCCTCGATGTGTACTCTCGTCCAGAAGACTGTGCACGTCTCTTGTGCCTTTGTCGCTGTTTTGTGGCCTTCACGATGCCCACTGTTGCGCATGGATCAATTTATGCGAATGTCGCACTGTACAGCGACGCCTCGGTGGACGCTAAGCTCTAGAATATACGCTTGCTACATGCGGCAAACGACGCAGAGTTGTTCAGTCATAAAAAGTGGCATGTGTTCAGCCGAGCGACACATCTGATGCTTCTTTTGCGCCATCCCGCTTGCTCCTGCTTTGTCCTGCTTGTGTCACTGGCAGTGTCGTCGACCAGCGCGATAGGGCTCAGATCAAAAACATTGTCTGTATGAGTAGTCGAGCACAAGGCGCATTGCTCCGCAGCGGTTGTGAGCGCCTTGAAGGTCGTGAGCGCCTTGTTAGGGAGAAAGAAGCGGAACGGTCCATGCGTTGTGCTGTTGGGGCTGATTGTATTGCTCTCTTCTTGCCAAAAAGTTTATGTAGGTTGCGTTGATCGACATCTGGATCATATGCCTCCTTCCAGAGCATTTTTTGTTTGACACTGATTAAAGTTGCCATTGACCAGATGCACCCTGCACTGTTCCACGTAAAGTTTTGTGATAAGTAGTTGAGCGAGGAAGTCGTCCCAATCTTCATAAGCGTGCACATTGACCATCATTACTTCTCGACGTCGTTCTCGCACTTGCAGCAGCAGATGCACGGCGTTGGCGTAGCGAGCTCTGTGTGAGACAGCTCACGTGTCTCGAGGTAGTTCAGCTCCATCCAAAGCGCCGTCGCCTTCATGGCAACCTCGAGGTCCGTGGCGATCGCGAGCTCTGTGTTGGAGTGGAATGTGGCATCACTCCAGTTGAGTGACCCGAGCATGACGACGCGGATGTCGACAAGAACGACCTGTGTTCACATCGATACGGGTAGCGTAAGGCAGTGCACACATAGCAACCTACAGACAGATAGAGCATCGCACCTTCAAGTGCGTACATCCGAGTACGGAGTTTGATTCGAGGATGTAGCTCACGAACAACGCTCTTTCGCTGAGGCGCGCACATTCTGTCGACCACGACGATGATCTCGATGTTCTCATCCTCTGCTAGGTTGTTGAGAATGTCCAGCATGTAGCGGTCGCTGAATATGAACATGCACACCTTGAGGCTCTTTGTTGTGACCCTAATGACGTTGCAGTAGCTCGTCTTCTCGGTCTGACCCACACGCGCCGGGCGGGAAAATTGGCGAGAAACATGCAATTGGATAGACCTATAGAAAAGGTCTTTGTTTCTTAAAAATGAAAAATAATGTCAAAAATGTCCAAGAAAGTAAAAAATGTCAAATAAGAATTCCAAAATGGCTCGGATTTTTTCGCCCACTTTGCATACTTTATTCAAGTGAGTTGGCGATTTCGCAAAAAAGTGTCACCTTAATATAAATTTCAAGTCTGAGGGACATTCCCGAACTTTTATCTAGGCAGGTCTCAACTTTGCTTTTTGGTTCACATACAGAGCGCAAGTATCTTGAGTCTGTACATTGTGTTTCCTAACTTTCATTTTCTAATCGACATAATCAAGGCAAGTCTATCTAGTCGAAGCGCGCTTTTTCTTCACATTTCATCATTCGACGCACTTAACTCTTTTCTGATTCTGAGCACTTCTGAGCATTTCTGAGCACCGGCGAGTGGTGCCCATCGGGATGCACGGCAGGACGTGGGATGCCGAAAACCACGCAAGGTTTCTCGACGCACTTGACGTGTACCGAAATGGTCCATGGATCAAAGACGCAGAATACGTTGGACCAAAGTACACGTATAAGCTAGCACTGGCGCATCTCGCATCATATTGCAAACGCGCGAAGGATCTCAGCGCTCAGCGCGACAACAGTGGCCGCGATGAGCAAACCAGCAGCAGCGCTATAGTCGTCGACAACACCAACAGCGACTCGAGCACTTACGGAGAGCGAAGTGGATCATATGGATGTTCGCGTTTGCACTCACTGATCGCGAGATCTGCAGCGAACTCAAGGCACTTTTGCGAGACTTTAAAGACTTTCGCCTCATGATATTCGCTTACTCGAAGACAGCAGCAGCGGCGGAGTCTTTGGTGAGCGAGCTCAGCCGTCTGCCTAAGGTCCAAGTAGCATATAGCTCTGCCTGTACCCACTCATAGGTAAGAACATGAGCACTGCAGCACATCAACATGACTGCCTGCTGCTCGACTGACATGAATGTGTTTATGTGCTGAACTTAGGAAATCTTGATCAACGACGCGTATTATAATACAGGTAGTATGAACCTAACAACGTGCGGTCTTCGACGAAACATCGAGTCGTCGACGGTGTTTGGCACCGACATAGCCTAAGCATGCAGCGGTGAGCCGCTGGCGCTGAGCTGATGCTCAAGCGCATGAACGAGCCAATAGCGGCACCGCGGCGCGAGCAAGCGCAAACAGCGTCGCCGCTCAATATCGCGTACGACGACGCTGTGCAGAGCCTCTCTAAAACTCTTGGACTCGTCGCGGCGCTCAAGCGTCTGCTCATCTCGCTCCTGTCGGATCAGCAGAACCAGTACGACGAACAAAGCGCGCCACACTTGCAAGTGCATATGCTACAGCTGTTGCAGCTTCAGACGCGCCTGCCAGAAGAGTCGAACGCGAGAGGACTTTGCGATCCACACCACAGTGCTGATGAGATGAGAAAGCTGACGTGTTCTTGAGTTAATTTGGTGTTTCGGTAGCCGCCGTTTTTGCTCTCTTGTGCTATCCACTCTTCGCTTGCGCAGCTGCAATCCAGCCCCAGGTGGTCCTCTTGTTCACGCCGTTGTGTTCTGCGACTGCACCTCACTTTGCTCCCTCCTTGGAGGCGTCAGGCACGCCCTGCTTCTTATCACGCGGGTGACACTGCCTGCGCTACTCGGCTCTCCCTTGTTATCGTTCTCGCTCATTTTGCAGGCTGGCTCCGGTCGATCACCAACAATTTATACCCGCATAAATAATGACTTTGTGGTATTGGTTTCACCAGTGTGGTTTGACCAGGCTGTGGCTGAGGACGACGACAAGCGCTTTGTCTGTCGAGGCAGTTCGACTCGTCCTGACAGCTCTGTCTCAAGTCGGACTCTCGCATCGGATCCTGCGTGTTGTCAAAGACTACATGTCGATCCATGCCTGTGCGCAAGAGTGAGCTGCTCAAGATCGATGTCCCGGCACTCGCAGCCATGCGAGCTCCTCCACTTGGACGACGGCAGTGTCGACACACAGGGACATCGATGAACTATGTGTTTATTGTAAGCCTCACCCTGTGATCTACGCAAAGATGTGCTTCTAGTGCTTCTTGAGTCCAATCACCTTGAAAGAGCTGCATGAGCATCTGACTGCTTCCTTTGCACTGCGACAAGAACAAGCGGTCGGATTCATCGAGGCAGTGGATCAGAATATGTTCGCTGCACTTAGGACATCTTGATCGACGACGCGTAGTATATTACAAGTCATCCAGACTACCAACAAGCGACTGGAAACTCTTCGCAATCAGTGGATCACCTGCATCTGCCGGAGACTCCGCGTCAATTGGTGCGCGCAAAGCGTTTGCCTTGGATAGTCCAGCGCGCTCAAGTAGCTCGTGGATCGTGGCTTCTTGGTCAAGGCGGTATCCTTTGCTCTCCGTGCAGTCCAGTCTCATACCGAGAAAGTGACTCGCGATCCCGAGGTCCTTCAGTTCGAGTGCTAGCATGTCGGCATGAAACGCGTCGACAGCTCTTTCACGTTGTCTGCTTTCGTTGGCAACGGATGACATCAACATCGTCAACCGCAACACTTGAGTCAAGGCAAGGTGCATGCTTTGGTATTGCTCCAGGCTTGCAAGAGTCAATCCACATAAATAGCTACGAAAACGGCGATCTTTTTGCTATAGAATGTTCACATATGTTTGTTGTGTGTGATTCGAATGGGTGAGATGTGTCCTTGTAAAAGAAGATGGACGGTGTTTGCAACGTGTGGGACACACGAGGCTGAAAAAAGAGATGGCTGCGATCAGGTTCCAAAATGAGTTCATGCAAGAATGAGACAGAGCCATTACCACACGTTGTGAGTTGCTGCTGCTGTTTGCACACTTTGCAAGCAAGCTTTGTTGCTGCTGCTACTCTCACGTGTGTTCCATGCGTCAGCTCCAGATATGTGTGTCTATGGATCGCCCATTGTTCAGTTGTCTCGAATAAATGACGCAAGGTTGAGGCAGCATCGTCGTGCTGATACGATCCATACTCGCACGCACGAACTCGCGTGCCGCTCGGCTGATCAATGGCTGCTATCCACTGATCGATTCGACTCGACTCGTGCGACAACATCGTGCGGTTGCTGGTGTTTGTTGAGTCATTGCAGATGCTGGTGTTGTCGAATGTGCGGCGCTCAACCTTTTCGTCTTGGCATTAGGACTCCTCGTATGTTGGTCCTATGCAGCGTACCGCCACGTCTTCGACAGCGCGCCAAGCAAGTGTGGTGCGTAGTATATGAGCACAAGAACGTGGAGATCATGCGAGCATGTGCCAAATGCGTTGCACGCTCGAGATCGAGTGTGCTAGTGTGCTTGAGAGAACTTACAGAGCAAGACTTGCAAAAAACCAGGAGAGAACGAGATTGCTTTTGCTCATTCTGACTGACTCTTCGGGTTGCAGTTTCTGAACATCTGTGTAGTCCACATTGTGTGCTTTCGAACATGGAAATGGCTCGTTCAAGTGTGCTTCTGTGGTCACCCACTCTCTCGCTGCGGTTAGGGCGGTTCGGCTCGTTTTTTCCTCGTTCTGCCGTTGCCATTTGCGCTTCTTCCGGCCACCGACGATATCGACGACAACGAGCAGGCGACCTCATAGGCGGGCGGTCTCTCTCTCTCTCGATCTCGATCTCTCTCGCTTGACGACACTACCGCCACTTTCGCTCTCGCCTTCATCACAAGAGAGATAGAGTGAGCGGCGCGTGCGTACAGGAACCACCGCTACCACCAGCAGCAGAAGCAGCTTGAGAGCAGACACGACCGGTTCCCTCCTATCGATCGATCACCTGCCTATACAATGCGTGTATCGGCAGCGCGGCTCCTCGCGCTAGCGGCGGCAGTCGTGAGTGCTGCGGTGCTCGAGCAGCTCCCGACAGCCCACGGCGCACATATGGCGGCGACGACGTGTCCGCTGTACGTGCAGTCGCGCGTGTCGTCGACGCTCACGAACCCGATCAAAGAGGTCGCGAAGAAGACGACGAGCAAGAAGAACAGTGCGAGCAGCTCCGACTCGTCGTCCGATGGCGACGCGACGGTCGGCTCGACCACGAAAAACAAGAACGGCAGCCGCCACAACGGCAACGGCAGCACAACAGGTTCGTCTGCTGGCGCCGGCGACTCGGCAGGCTCGACCACGACGCCCAAGCCGTCGACAAAGGCACCATCTGGCGCAACGACGCCGACTCCGACGACCAAGTCGCCATCTGGCTCAACAACGACGCTTTCGCCCGTGACGACAGCGCCAACAACGACAACTGCGCCGACGTCAGGCTCGAACGGCGGTGGGGCTGGCACGACGCCGACTGCGACGACGAAAGCGCCAGCGACGCGGTTCCTCCAGACCGTCGACGCTGGTACAACGACGCCCAAGCCAACGCCGACGCTAACACCGACGCCAACGTCGACGCCCGGCCCAACGACGAAAGCGCCGTCAACTGGCTCAAGCGGCAACTCGACTGCGAGTCCACAGACGTCGGAGAACGCGACGTCGAGCTCAAACAGCACGAGTCTCACAGCGGAGGACTCGTTCACGTGCGACGAGACGTTCTACAACCAGTGGACGACGCTCGGCATCACGTGCGGGTCCAAGCCATTGGATGTCTCGGCTGCTGTTGCAGCCAGCAGCTGTGTGATCTACAGCGGCGCCGTCGGCGTGATCACTGGCTCGACGTGTGTCTCGATCTGCTCGTTCCCAGCGTGTACGAATGGCGCGTGGGTCTACGGCGGCAGCAACGGCCTCGCGTCGTCCGTGTACGCCAAGTACGCGCTCGACGCGTTCATGCCATCGGCAATGAAGACGCGACTCGCAGAGCGCTCGACGACGAGCTCCGTCTTCCTCTCGAACGCGACGATGAACTCGACGCAGCAGTGCGCGTACGCGTCCGAGAGCTCGTTCGCGTCGTGCTCGTGCTCGGCGCTGCTCGTGAACGGCACGACAGACGAAGAGAAGAAGCAGGAGCGCGAGATGGACCAAGCGAACGGTGTGATCACGAAAGACGACACGACGCTCGCTGGCAACGTCCTCGGTCCGACGTCCAAGAGCATTGCCGGCGTCACAGTCGTCATGAGCACGATCGCAGCGGTTGCGAGCAGTGTCGTGAGTGGCGCAGGGGCAGCAGGCGCGTCGGTCGCTGCTGCTGGTGCAAACGTCGCAGTCGTGACAGTCGAGATCTGCCAGTTCGCAGTCTTCATCAACCAGCTCGAGCTCAAGGGCAAGTCGGCTGCGCTCGCGCTCTTTGGGAAGCAAATGGCGCCGTCGGCGTTCACGTTCCTGCCGTTTGGGAAGCTCGCAAACACGTCAGACGCAGACGCGCAGACGCGTCGGTTGATGGCGATCGCGCCTGGGACGATGCACCGCCGCTTGGCCGACGATGTCACAAAGCCGGACTCGGGCATTGCCAAGTACTCGCGCACGCTCGGGATCAAAGAAGACATGCTCTTCCTCGTGACGCTCGCTGGTGTGATCGTCGTCATGGGCGGCGTCCTTGCGCTGTTTGTGATCGCGTACTTTGCGTCCGGTCTGTTCATGGACCGCGCGGACTTCATGGCAAAGTTCTTTGACAAGATGATTGGGCTCCAGCTCCTCATTCTCATCCTCTCGCAGTACACGATCGGTGTCACCGGGACGTACCAGATCTACCACTCGGTCAAACAGGACAAGCCCACGGACCCCAAGTGCATCCTCGCAGCGCTCTCGCTCCTCTTCCTCGCAGTCGGCATCATCGTCTACGGCTACTTCATCGTGCGCAAGCACGAAGACGAGATCAAAGACGTCGGCACGGTTGCGCACATGAAGAAGACTGTGAACATGCGCTACGGGCCGCTCTACGACGAGTACAAGTTCAAGAGCCGGTTCTTCTTTGCGCCCAAGATGATGCTCGCGCTCATCACGGGCTGTGCCACTGGCTACGTCGGTATCGAAGCGACGTATCAAGTCTCGGTCATCCTCGGCTGCCACGTGCTGTTCTTCTTTTACCTCGAGATCCAGTCGCCGCACCACTCGCGCTTCGTCCAGACGACCACGAGCTTTGTCACGATCATGAAGATCGCTGTGCTCGTGCTCACGTTCTTCTTGATCAACGCATCGGCCACTGATGGCTTTCCATCCGAGCTCCAGAACGGCATTTCGCTCGCGATCGTCGGGCTGAACCTTTTTGTGCTCTTTCTGCTCATGATCCGGTCGCTGTATACGTTCTGGAAGAAGTACCAGCTCCAGCGCGACGCCAAGTTTGATGAAGACGACGAGCAGACGGCGCAGGACTATTTCAAAGACGACACGCCGCAGCAAAAGGACCGGCAACCACAGCAACAACAGAGCCAGTCGCAACAACCGAGCGCACGCACGAGCCAGCAGTACAAGCAAGTGCCAACGCCGCAGACGCAGCCACAGCAGCCGCAGCGCAGTCCGTACATCAACACTGGCAACGAGTACACGATCGACGACGAAAAGTTTGGCGACGAGATCCGCTTGCGCTCTGGCACGCACATGCAAGAGAGCGCGCGCAGCAGCTACGACGCGCGGCCGTACGACGACAGTCGCCGCACCGCAGCGAACCACTACATTGCAGACGAACGCGCAGGCTACGGCCAGCGCCGGAACGACGTCGTGGAGCTCTAAGCTGTAAGCCATGTGGTAATGTACACAGAGACGAACAGACGAACCAATCTGTCTTAACAATGAATCGCGTTGCTCTTGATGACTCGGTTCGACATGTGACAGTTGATGACGCTTTGCGTAATAGCGTGTGACTCTGTCCCTCGAGCGTTGTGGGTGCACTTCCACTTGGCCATTTCGTCATTTGCGTCGCTACGAGCAGATCCACCGAGCCAAACGCGAACACAGTGAACATGACGACCGAGCGCACGTCGCTGCTCACGCAAGGACTCGCGCCGCTTGAAGCGCACGAGTCACCAAAGATCCGCGACTTGCTCGCGCGTCTATATGCGATTGACGACGAGCTCCAGCACGCGCACACACGTGCAAAGCGCGACGACGAGTTTGGCGAACAGGTCGTGACGCAGTACAAGAAGTTCCTCGCTCTGCGGCAGATCATCATTGACGAGCTCGAGCGGCAGCAAGTCGCGGTGCCATGGCAGATGCGTGTGCGCATTGACGAGATTGAGCTCACGGTGCGCTGCTTGCGTTAGCGTGTGGATGTGATCACATGAACGAGCAGCGACTGAGCGATCGACGTTTGTGTGTATGACGTGCAGCTCCGACAGCGCGAAGAGAAGAAGAGTGGGAGTGCGACTCCAAAGACGAGCACGACGACGACGACGCGTATCACAAGCAGCACAGGCAGCAACAGCACAAGCTCAGCGACGACGAATGCATTGCAGAGCGACGACAGCGAGAGCGCAGCGTTGCCGCCAGCGTCTGCACAGGAGCGCCGTGTCGTGACGCTGCTCGTGCCGTCGCTCGTTGCGCTCGTGCTCGCACTGCTCTGGTACCAGTGGTTCTCACACGCGCCATTGCAGTGATAGGCGTGTGCAGATGCGAACGAGGCACATGCACATGAGCGCTTGCTCCGTGTCTTTTGTCGTAATCGACGTCGTGTGCCGAGCGAGGACATGGGAATTAGTCAGCCAGAATACATTGCTTCTTTCTCAAAAATGACATGCCAGGAATCGTCAGCAAGGTTAGCCCTCTGCTCCGACTAAGAATCCAAAACGCTTTCCCACACAATGTTTGACTCGACAACGACTGCTTGACGAGCTTTGAAATGACCATCCGCTGGCTGCTCGCACTCAGACCTCGCTGCACGTGGACAGCGACAGCGTCTCGCGATCGCTTTGCCTCCAGCACGAGCACTGCATCCTCGATGGCGCACGCACTCGCACACACGCGTGGCGCAAGCGTCGGTGACCTCACGAACCTCGGACTTTTCCACGCAAAGCCGTATCGCGAAGCGCACAGGGTGCTTGTCGTTGGCGATGGCAACTTCTCGTTTGCACGTGCGTTCCTACGCAGCAATACGGACGCGATTGCTACTGGCACAGTCGCACTGACTGCAACGTCGCTCGACACGCACGATGAACTGCTGCAGATGTACCCAAACTCGGGCGTGATCCTCGACGAGCTCCGCGACGGCGGCGTGCGAGTCGTGCACGACGTGAACGCGACCAAGCTCCAACAGTACCCGACGCTGCTGCACACGAGTGCGGCAGCTACAGTAGAAACCACCACTGCGCTGCTGTTTGACCGCATCGTATTCAACTTCCCACACTACGCGGAAGGCGGGAGCAAGCGCAACAAGATCCACCGGCATCGCCAGCTCCTGCGCGAGTTCTTTGCCAGTGCACAGGACGTCCTTGCACACGACGGTCTCGTCTGGGTCACGCTCTGCGCTGGGCAAGGCGGCACACCGCTTGATACAAAGCCGCGAGCGTTTGGCGACACGTGGCAAGTCGCGCACTGCGCCGCTGCTGCCGGCTTCATTGCGCGCGACGTGCACTTGTGCCCAGTCAAGGAGCTCGCAGCGCTCGGGTACTACTCGGTCGGCTACAAGCTCAAGGAGCAGGCGTTTTGGACACCTGACAGTCTCTCGCACGTGTTCTGTCGCGAAGAGCTCGGTGTGCGCGCGTGCTTTCCGCTCACGTGGACGCGCGGCATGAGCTTCTGGACCCACGACGGCTTCACAGAAGCCAAGATGGCGGCGATCGTGCGCGAGTGCTTCCCAGAGCCGATTGCGCTCACGTACGAGCTCACAGACACGTACGTGTGTCCAACGACTGGCCGCACGTCCGTGACGTACAGTGTCCACATTGCATGCGACTACTTGGCGCTGTCAAAAGAGCGCGTGAACGAGTGGACGCTCGATGCGATCGCGCGCATTGAGCGCTCAGGCTTTGCGTCGTCGCGAGCGCAGTAGAGATAGAGAGCTCTAGGTGATGGATTGAGAATGGATAGAACGATTATCAGCTGACTCCTGTGTGTGGCGCTATGGCTATGGCAGCAACCAGACTTACTAGCGACCTAGAGGTCATCATCATGTAACTAAGTCCGGCCTTGCACCGGGTGGACACGTTCCAAAGATCACTTGCCGTCGCCCACGGATTGGATCCATTGCTGCGTGCTATGCCTTGCGGCGTCGCTTGGTTTGCCGCGGCTGCTTGACTTGCTCGTCTTGCTCAACGTGCTGCGGACTGGTCTCGTCGGCTTGTTGTTGCTCTTGAGGCTTCTGGGGTCGACAAAGCGGAGCCGGAATGGATAGACTTTGATTTACTATGGTACGAAGACATCGAGGAGCAGCGATGCGAACACACGTGGTGATGATCTCACACAGTCGCCGCCAAGCCAGTGTAGAGCAGCATGTTGGCGACGTTCCCGACGACGTGCACGCCGCAGTGCCACGCTGACGACGTGTCTTTGTCAGGTGCGTCGCGTGCGCGCATGTAGCAGTACGCAGTCTTGAGCACAAAGAGGAGGTAGAAGACTTGGTAGATGCGCTGCTCGCAGAATGCGCTGCAGTAGATGTGGTACGCCATGCCAAAGAACACGGCAGTCATATCGACGGTGCGGCGCCAGCCGTGCACAGGGTGGCGCCAGTAGTTGAGCGACGTGAGCAGCACGAGCAGCGCCATTGCTGCGCAGGTCCAGAGCTCGTGCGCGAGTGCGAGGTAGACCGAGAAGCACGTTGTGAACGACGACCGGAAGAGCCGCGCAGAGTACTGCGGCGGGAGCACAGGCACGACGCGCATGTGTTGCTTTGCGGACGCCATTGCGAGCAAATGGACTAATGGCTGCTGTTGTGCCAACCAGCGATCATGCGCGACTCGATGTTGATGAGCGCCATGGCTGCGACACTCGTCCATTGATATTGGCTCGCACGCGTGACGCTTCGGACGTCGGCAGCTTCACTGAGCAATACCCAGCCAATAATGTCCAATGTGCCAAGGTCTTTTGTACCGTTGGGTTGGACATGCTGTGAACGCGAAGCGCTTCAAGCGACGAGATCAACACGAGCGTCCTAGACGTCCTCATGTTCACAAAGCATCGTCTTCATCTCGATTCCTCCATGTATACATGCATACAAGCAACAAACAGCTACGCGCCCAAGCTCTCGCGCTTGCTCGGCGAGCCTTTGGGGGGCGACGTCTGACTCGCACTCGCACTCGTGCTGCTGTGGTTCAGGACGTACTCCTCTTCGATGCGCTGGAGCACAATGTCGTGGAGCAAGTCGAGCGTGTCGTGGAACGAGTGGAGGTTGATTGGGATCTCCAAGAACGGCGTCACACCCGGCTCGCTCGCGTGCGCACGCAAGTACTCTTGCACGCGCTGGAGGTTCGAAAAGCCAAAGCGTTGCGCTGCGTCCGTGCGATACCGCGGGTCGGGACTGTTCGTCATGAAGCTCCAGTGGCTCGGTTCATCGAGCGTAAGGAGAAACGGCACGACAATGCCAGAGAAGCCACTGGTACCAGAGCTCGCGCCGGTCGCTCCTGGTGCTGCGTGGTTTGCTTGCACGGCGACTTCGCGCTGGTACAGTCGCGGGTCAATGTGGAAGCCTTCGACAATGAGCGACTTGCCCTCTTTCAAGCACTTGTCAATGTCCGACGTCACGCCCTTGCGCACGACCGCGCAGTCGTTTGCGTACTCGCGCAAGAGCTCGTCTGTGGACGCAAACTCGTCGCTATAGTACAAAGTTTCTTCGCGGCTACAGGGATTCAAGCGGATACAAGTACGCGTGAGCCATTGAGTGCTGGTCGCTAGTGACAGCAGTCACTCGATCGAGGGACCGTACCCGGAGAAGTTGCACATGAGCTCAAAGATGAGGTCGGTCTGGAGGACGCTCGAGAGGTTGAGGCGGTCAGCGAGCTGCCACGGACACACGAGCGAGCGAGTGTGTGTACGTGAGAGACAGCGCCTGTACTGAATGAGACAGCGAGTGATGAAGGCACGGACCTTGGTTGCGAGCGTTGACTTGCCAGTGCACGACGTTCCTGCGAGGATGATGAGCAGCGGCACGCGGTTGCGATGGAAGCTGTGGACGCAGCGAAGAGCGTCAGAGCAACTGGCTCACACGTGCGAGTCGGTCAATAGCAGATAAGAGGAAGGCGAGAGAGCGGACCTCGACATCATGCGGTAGCACGAGATGTGCGCTTCGCCGTAGCCGAACACGAGCATGGTCTTGTAGAGAAAGTCCTCGAATTGCTCCTGCACGTGTGCATCGCTCGTGTGAGTGAACCACTGGCTGTGGACATCAGCAGTCCACTCAGTCCCCCATCGCTCATACCTGCACGATGTCGGTGAGTCCGAGATCCACGAGCGTCTGAGGACATTGGAGACAGAGGAAGCGAGTGAGCACGCATGAATGTGAGTGAGTGGCCAGTGGTGCTAGATGCGATGCATAGCCAATCGAGATGGTCGTACGTACGCGCTTGAGGTCGAGCGAGATCTGCACCGCGTCCTTTGAGTTGATCTGCTCGTGGATGTGCAGTAAGTCGGTCAGTCCATGCCAATGCATGACGTTATGCGTGACGACAACGACCAGCAGTCGCAGCAGTCGATACAAACAAACGAAGCAAGTGGTGTACCTTGGTGCTCACGAGTGCGCGACAGACCAAGTAGCGCGAGAGGACGTAAAAGTGGTCGCCGACCCAGACGCGCACTTTGACAAAGTCGTACTTGGACTGGTTGCGCTTCACGACGACCTCGGTGCCGCCTTCTGGGAACCGCACTGGTGCCGCTGGCGGCAAGCCCAATGCGGGCGTGATGCCAGCAGATGCAGTCGTGGACGAGCCCGTGAGACTCGCGCTGCTGCTGCGCGGCGGCTTGGCGTCCATCGCAGGCTTCCGTGCGCTGCTGCTGCTCGTCGCGGACGCCATCGACGCCATTGACATCGTTCTTGTCTTGAAGCTCGAAGCGGCGGTACTTTTGCGTCTCGTATCTTGCGATCCGCTGTTTGAGCTGCGATAGATAGCATTAAGAGTTGCTAGATCGCAACTCT
Organism: Globisporangium rhizosaccharum; assembly: GCA_023333795.1. Taxonomy (NCBI): domain Eukaryota; phylum Oomycota; class Peronosporomycetes; order Pythiales; family Pythiaceae; genus Globisporangium; species Globisporangium rhizosaccharum. Next base: position 34,650 of record JAASFN010000012.1, read on the forward strand.
CCCGCATTTCATTCGCTAAAAATATGATTCAGGCTATCTATTGGCTGAAAATGCGCAATTCTGCCAACGATTGGTGAAAATGAGATCACTGGAAGCGTCGGTTCCAGCTCGAAAAGCGCCAAAGAGCCAACGCGCACCAACACATCGACAACAAGAAGCAAGAAGCAGCATGAGCGACACGGAGCAGCACAAGAAGCGCAAGCTCGAAGAAGTGGCGGAAGCCGCTGCTGCTGCGAGCGAGACCCCTGCAGCAGCTGCTACTGCCACGACCACGAGCGCCGACAGCAGCATCGACAGCAGCGCCGACAGCAACAACGTCCTCTCGCTCCAGCTCGCACAAGAGAAGCAGCGCATCGTCAAGCTCCTCGAGCCGTTCTCGCGCGAGCAGCTCATTGCGATCCTCGCAAGCGCGTACGTCTCTGTATATGCTAGCGATTGATTGCGCATGCCTTTGTGTGCGAGTGCGTGCTGTGGTGCGCGTCTTCTCTTCCTGCTCCTCCTCGTCCGAGTGAGGGAGGAAGGAGAGACGCGCAGCCAGCCAGTCGAGTGGCAGCGGCGTGCGCGTTTGCTCTGTCTCGAGTCTGTTGCTGTCGTGGTGGTGTGTGCGAGGTGTTGATCGTCGTTGTGTCTTGTGATGCCATCGCTCTCTGTCTCTCGATCGATCGATCGATCCGTCTGTCGTCTGCGTGCGCTCGCCCGTGCTCTCTCCATCGCAATGCGTCTGTCTGTCTGCTTGGTTGCTGCTGCTGCGCCGCCGCTCGCCTGCGTGTGTCTGCTGTGCATGTACTTGCGTCTCTCTGTATCGACCAGCGCGTCTCAGTACTCGAACATTTTCAATGAAATCAAGGCCGTCGCGAGCACCGACGTCGCGCATCGCAAGATCTTTGTGCGCGGCCTCGCGTGGGAAGCCACGAGCGAGACGCTCCAAGACACGTTCAGCACGTTTGGCGCCGTCGAAGAAGCTGCAGTGATCTACGACAAAGCCACGAGCAAGTCGAAAGGCTACGGCTTTGTCACGTTTGTCGACATGGACGCAGCGCAGCGCGCAGTTGAGCAGCAGACGATCGAGATCAACGTACGTACCGAGCGCGACTGGATGACACGAGAACACTAAGGAGCATGGGGATCGCTCACATGCATTGGCCAATTGTCGTTTGGACGTCCAGGGCCGCCGCGCGACGTGCAACTTGGCCGCCATGCGTGCGAACGCAGACGAGCACCACCAGCCAGCAGGTTCGTCGCATGGCCACCACCACCACGCGCACCACCAGCAGCAGTCGCACCGCGCTGCTGCTGCCCCACAGCAGCAACTGTACCCCGCGCCGTCGGCTGCACCACAGCAGCAGATGTACGCACCCGCACCAGCGAGCAACAGCAGCAGCAGTGGCGGCTACTCGGACGAGTCGGAGCGCAAGCTCTTTGTGCGCGGCTTGTCGTGGAACACGACAGACGACATGTTCTATGCCGAGTTTGTCAAGTACGGCGACTTGGACGAAGCGATGATCGCGCGCGACCGTGCGACTGGCAAGAGCAAAGGCTTTGGCTTCATCACGTTCAAGCATAAGGCGTCAGCTGACCTCGCGCTCCAGCAGCCGCAGAAGATCATTGACGTACGTCCATCAGTTCATTGACTCTGTAGCCTTGTCGACAGTGTTGGCTCACGTCTCTCTACGACTGCTTCTCTCTCTGTGACGCTAGGGCCGAACAACGACGTGTAACTTGGCGTCGCAAGGCGGTTCCCGCGCTGGCGGCGGCGGTGGTAGCAACGTGGGCGGCTACGGCAACATGGCGCCTGTGATGCCTGCGCCAGTGCCAACGTACGCGATGCCAATGTACGCTGCGATGCCAGGACAGTACGCGCCACAGCAGATGCAGCAAGCGCCGCCCGTGCAGTACGGCGCGTACCCTGCCATGGCGGATCCGTACCACGCGCAGAGCTACGGCGCACCAGCACCGCAGTACTACCAGAACCGTCCGCCACCAGGACAGCAGCCGCCTGCGCAGCGCTAGCTAGTACTAAAGACTCTAGTCGTAGCTCCTAGGAATGAATGGAACACAGCAGACTGAGCCAGTGCGATTCCCACTTGACCTGCGCTACTTGTCGGCTGCGATGACCGCGCGGCGGTACGCTTTCGCCAGTGAGCACGCTGTCTCTTTGCACAGCTCGCGCTTGTCGACCGTGCTCAGCTAGCGTACGAGAGAGCAAGAGGACACACGTCAGACTACGAGCCAAGACGCAGTCCGGCAGCTAACGGTTCATGAAGATGCACGACGTACCTTGTCGAAGAAGAGCAAGCCCGCGGCCTTTTCAATCGCGTCGATGGGCGTGAGGAAGGTCGTGAGCGCCTGCTTCTCGCTGACCGCTCGATTCGGCAGCACAAAGCCCGCAGTTGCGAACGCTCCGTCGCGCGTTCGAGCGAGCACGACTTTGAAAAAGTGCGTCGGCACGGCCACTGCGTCTGGTGGCGTCCCCACGAGCGCGTACTTGACATGGTACGCGCCAGTCTTCTTGCTTTGCTACATGCGTGAAGGTGTCGAGTCGGCCAGTGAGTGTGTGTGTGTGTATACGTTCAGACGTGGACGTGTACAACTGCACGAACGACGCACCGTGGGGAGAAAGAGCGGGCCGGTGACGACGTAGACGTCGTCAAAGTGGCGCGTGAGGTGGCGCACAAAGCCCTCGAGACGTGCCCAGTAGCCACGATTGAAGCCCACGCCGACCTGTGGCGAGACGTTTGTCATGAGAAAGCTCTCGTCCATCGCGTTCTGTGATGTCGCCATGTCGCCTGCCAAAGACCCAGGACAGGTCAGTACATGACGCTGCTCTGTATACGTTTGCGTTTTATATGTTGGATAGTTTTATACGTACGTGCTGGTGCTAAGTGCCCTTTGTCGTAGCCGCTCTTGAGGAACACGTTCGGATGGACGCGGAACGGCGCAGGTACGAGCGCATCGGTCGTGAAGCTCGACTTCGTGCGATCAGCCGACGGTGTGTCGTCGTTGTCGTTGTCCGTGACGCGGAGCGAGTCTTTCGTGAGGTGCTCGAGCACCCACGACGCATTGCGCGTTCTGTGTACGTGCGGATGCGATAGTATAGGTTGCTGTGAGTAGCTGCTATAGTGCATCTGCTCGTGTTCCAGTACGCAGGGCCTCTCGCACCTGTAGTCGTACGACGCGACGTAGCCAGCGCGTACAAGCACGTTCGCACTCGATGGCGCGCCATAGCGCAGCGCTTCGTGCTGCAGCACATCAGTTGGTTGCTTGTGCGTTCGGCGTTCTACTATAGATGCTTCTTCATCGTTGTGCTTTCCAAGCGCAAACAGCACACTCACAGAGCCGATGCTGATGCCAAGTGCGACGCCTGCGAGCGTGGAGCTGGTCACAGCAAGCAGCAACAAGAGGATGGATGGTTTCGTGTTTAGAAGTGACCATGCAGCATGCGCAGCTGCGAAGAGCATCAAAGGAGGTAGTTTGTAATGTACCGGAGGTTGCGAGCAGCGATCGAGACGCGGAAGCGCGGCGACGGCGGCGCACGACGTCCTCGACACATGTGGTGGTCCCTGTATCGAGGCAACAGCGCGTCTGCTGAATGAATAGAGCGAAGTTCACAATAGTGAAAAAATAGAGGATGACATACAATACTCAAGTGTATGTCGCCATAATAGTGCCCTCTGCCGTTGCCAGTCAAAACTGCGCGCTCAAGCGTCACACAAGACAACAGACGCACTCGCGAACAGCAGCAGCTCCAGCTCTAGCTCCACGATGTCGCGCAAGAACAACCGCAACAAGATCAAGGCGCAGTACGAGCTCGAGGTGCGTCCTGTGCGCACACTCTCTCTCTCTCTTGCTGTTTCTCTCTCTATTGCTATGAGGCTCACCAGTCAATCGTTCGTGACTGTGCAGGTCGTGAAGGAGAAGGAGCGCAAGGAGAAGCTGCAGATGAAGCGCGAGCGGGTCCGTACATGTGCATGCATGCACGCACTCTCTCTCTCTCTCTCTTTGGCGCTGTCTACATGTGCTCACATCTCTCTCTGTGTATGGGCATACGCGCGTGTAGAAAGCCAAGAAGGACGCGACGATGACGGTCAAGAAGGTCTCGAACAAGGTGCTGCGACGGATGAAGCTGCGCCAGCAGGAGAAGGAGGCGAACGGCGAGGTCGAGTCGACCAAGGCCGAGAAGATGGACACGAAGGAGTAGAGCACTGCACATCCATCGTCTCTCTCTACCTCTCTCTTGCCTGCAGTCGTATCGACTCGAGCGCAATGGAATACACGTCTGCATCGTACACGTGCGTCGCTCGCTATCATGAGCAGCTCAGAGTCCTTCGAGACAGCCAGACATGAAGCTGTCGCGGCGCTCAATGTCCTGCAGCGTCTCCTGTAACAGCAGCAGTCCCACGCACATAGACACAACGATCAGTACACACGCGCAATGGACGCTCGTGCACTCGACGAGCTGACGTACGCGCACGATGGACGTGAGGAGTCCATGCCAGGCGTCGTCGAGGATCTACTCATACACAAGCAAGGCATACTGGAGTGAGCGACCATCACTCAGTGGCACCACTTGCAAGCAATGTTTGTGGACGAGCAAGTGAGTGTACCGCTGCCTTTCGCTCAATGTCGTTTGCTGCAGAGAAGATGTCGCTGACGAGCAGCGCAGTCGTGCTGCAGGCGCCGAGCCGCGCGACAGACCGCAGTGGCGGCTCCTTCTCTTTCGCTTTGAGTGGCGAGTCGACTGCAGCGCCAGTGAGTGATGCCGCTGTCGCTGTCGTCTCAGCAGCCGCTGCCTTGGCGCGACTCGCTGTCGGAAAGAGCTGCTTGCCCAAGTACCGGTCGCTCGCGGAGATCTCTTCGCCATTCAGCCGTAGTGTGTTCTTGTGCGAGTAAGTATGATCGATCAAGCGCGAGGGACTGTGAGTGTTGATCTTTTGCACCAAGAGAGAGAGAGAGAGAGCGAACGTACACTGATGCGTGCGCCGAGGAAGCGCCGGAGCAGCGCTTTGGAGCAGACCGGGTTGTTCGCAATGAACACCTGCACTCACGTATACAAAGAGCCAGCGAGTGTTGGTCCCGTCCTGCTCGATCACAAGGACAACAGCCATACACACACGCACCTCTTCGGCTTTTGTGCCGAGCGTCCCGAGCCACAGGAGCTGCTCGAACGACTGCACGTCGTTGTGCGCAAAGTTGAGCCGCCGCAGTCGCCCAAAGAGCTTGAGGTTCGCGCTCGACGACGCCGTCGCAGCTGCTGCGACTTTGTCGATGTGCACGTACCGGAACGTGATCGCGTGCACGAGCGCGTGCATCTTGGCGCTCGCGAGCACTTCGAGCGCGTCGCCGTAGATCACGAGCACGCGGTAGTCGCCGCGCACTTCGATCTCCGAGAACCCGGTCTGGTTGTTGTGCACCGTCGCATCTTCGCGGCTCGTGGGCTTGACCTCGCGCTCGTCTGGGCTCGTAGCGCTTAGTGCGACTGCTGGTGCTGTTGTCACTGCTTTGCTAGCGCTATTGCTATTGCTGCTACTGCAGCTGCCCCATGACGACGCAGACGCTGCACTGAGGTCTTTTATCAAGCGCGACACTGGCGCAGCGCTACTCGTGAGCTTTGCGCGCTGCTCCCAGAGCGTCTTTGCACACGCGATTGCATGCGCGCGGTGCGCTTCTTCGAGCTCGTCGCGCTCTTTCGCCGCAGCGTTTGGCTGTGATGTGAGCGCAGTGGCTTCTTTGCGCTCTGCGTCACTGAGCGGCCGCAAGTCCAAGTGCTTGAGCACAGGGAAGCTCCGGATCATCTTGACGCGGTACTCACTCGGATTCGCTTCGCATATAGCGTTGCCATCGAGACGGAGCTCGCTGATCGACGTCACCTAGAGAAGCAAAGAGCAGTCAGGACAGCAGCGCCAAGTGAGCGACTGCGCATATGAGAGAGCGGATGCCAACGAGAGAGGGCTTCGCACCGACAGCAGTGGGTCGAGCGTCTCGAGCGCGTCGATCTTGTTGTTGGACAAGAAGATGCGCTGGAGCGACGGGAGCTTCCCAACGGCGCCAATGTGCTCGATCTGGTTGCGCCGCAGGTTGAGCTCAGTCAAGAGCGTGAGCTTGTCGATGTTCTCGAGCGCTGTGATGCGGTTCCCGCCGAGGTTGAGCACGCGAAGCTCGCGCAAGTCGTTCAGGTTCTGCATCACGTCGATCTCGTTGCTAGTGTTGGGATCACAGTCAGGCATGCATTCAGTGACCATCACTCAGTGTCCAAACGGATGTAGAACAACAGCACGAATGTACCTGTGCAAGTCGAGGACGTCGAGCTTCTTGAGGCACTCGAGGTTCTCGATCGTCTTGAGCCGGTTCTTCCCGAGCATGAGCACGCGCAAGTTGGGCACAACGTGGAAGTTCTCGAGCTTCTGTGGTCCGTGAGTGTCGGTTTGCGGGAGTGAACCAGGCAAAACAGCACGTGAGCATAAGCACAAGACAATCGAAAAGACAGTGAGTGAAGGTCGATCGCCACTGCACCTCGACGCGGTTGTTGTAGAGATCGAGGAAGATGAGGTTCGGGAGTCCGAGGAGGTTCTCGATCTTGCGGATCGCGTTGTTCTGGAGGTTGAGCAGCCGCAGCATCTGCTCGCCTTCAAGGAGCGGGATCACTGGGAGGTTGCGTCGGTCCATGTTGAGGCGCTCAGGGTTCGTCGCTTTCGACTAGCGCATGCGCAGATCGTTTGCAGTCAGTCAGTGAGGCAAGTGCGAGAGAGAGAGAGAGCGAATTGTGGCAATGCGATCGCACCTTTTGGTTCCGATACACGATCGGCACGCCTGGGATCTCGGCCGTCTCGGCAAAGTAGAGCTAGCGTCCAAGACATGCGGTTGTGAGTCGCCGAGTCCTTGAGTGAGACAGTGAGTGAACGTAGTACACATGATCATGTACCTCTTGCTCACTCGAGTCAGCGTGCGCTTCCGTCGATGCTTTCACATGTGCTGATGCAGCGTCAGAGCTGCTGCTACTGCTGCTTGCAGCTGTCGTCTCAGGCACAGCCACAGCCGCAGCTGCGGTCAAAGGCTTGCTGAGCTGCGGGCTGTTGCAGCGAATCGCCAGGTCGCCTGTCTTGGGCTTCTGGATGCTGCTACTGCTGCTTCGCTCAAAGAGCGGTCGACGGTGCAGGAGCTGCCATCGGTGCAACAAAGAGAGATGGAGACGATAGTGAGTCTCTATCACACTAGGCAACCAACAACCTTATGGACCGCGAGCCAACCTCGTTTGGCATCTCGAGTGCATTGCCAAGTGTCTCGGGTGCGCGTCTGCATCGAAGATCGCAACATTGCAAAGCAAACGCAGCAGTGCGTCAGTGTCTGGAGCACAGGTACCCTCGAGCATCCTTGTGGACGCACCGCACGTATCCGCGAACTGTGGCAAAGTGCGGATCTTGAGCTGGCAGATGCCGCGTCTCCATCGCCTGCACGCATGGAGCAAATGCGTCTGTGAGTGCTCACGAGCATGACGAGCGCATGAACCTGTGGAACTACGTACGTCGCCTGCAGTTGCAGGACGAGCAGCAAAGTCTGCGATCGGCAGCTGCTTGTCTGTGCCCTGGCGTGGCTGCCTCGCACAACACACTCACGACAAGCGAGTCGTCAGTTCTTATGATCGTATGCTCAGTGCTGCGTTCTTCGCCACGACTAGAGCAGCTACGCACCAACTCAAACACCGACCGACGCTGCTGCGGTGGCTGGAGGCGCTCGGGCTGCATGGTCCGCACAACAGGCGAAATGGTCGTGCTGCGGCGCTGTGGTGTACTATTGCTACTGCTGTTGCTGTAGGACCCGCCTGCCATCGCTGACTTGGCGCTCTCGTCCGCTGCAAAGCCGTGCTTGGTCCAGCGCAAGTTCTGCGCAAACGTGCGCGCAGTGACCTTGCGAGGGTTTGGCGGTGCGCGCGACACAGCAGTGCGGCTCAGGTGGCTGCTGCTTGCGTCGTGGATCTCTGGAAAGTGGCTCGGCAGACCGCTTGCGCTTGGAGCTGCGCTAGCTGCTGGTAAGTGTGCACTGCGCTTCTCAAACGCCGGCGCATTGCTGCTGCCAGCATCAGTACCGCCGTTTGCGTTACTGTCGAGTAGAGCGCGCATACTGTTGTTGTGTCCATCGTCTTTGACTGGCGCGAGCTTCTCCTTTCGCGCTGCTGCGATCTTGCTAAAGAGTCCGAGCGACACGCCGCTGTCAGCGCGCCGTGGTGCTGAAGCTACGCTCGCAGGCAGCGCAGTCGCTGTAGTCGCAGTAGTAGTGGTGCCGCTGCTGAGCGGCTCCATCGTCTCTGGTGTTGCTGCAGCTGCTGTGTGTTGTGATGTGCCCTTGTCAATAATCACTCGAGTGCCGAATCGAGCGCGTCCGTTCAGGATCATTGGATCGCGCACGATCCGCCGCACGCTTGTGCTCCTCTCGCTCGTCCACCACGACGCATCGACGCACTGCCATGACAGCTACGCACACGTTCCAATCGGTGCTGCCGCGATTGCTACTGCTGAGCGTGGTGCTACTCAGTCTCTTGATCGAGTCAACACGCGCGGCGACAGCGCTGAGTTGCAATGAGACGAGCACGACGCAGGACGCGATCGCGCGCTGGACCTCCATCCCAGTCACAGGCTCGACGTTCTCACGAGACTGTGCGTCTTTGCGTCTCTGTCGGCTGTACACACACGTACGAGCGCTATCAGTCGTCTCACATGAGCTCTCTGTGTCTTACTAGCCCACGCTGCTGCAGTGTTCCGAGACGAGATCTGGATGGTCGGCGGTGTCTCGACGTCGTACTACACCAAGCGACTCGAGAAGACCACGACGCGCTCGGACGTCGTGCACTCCAAGGACGGCTCGACGTGGGCCGAAGTGCTCGAAGAAGCGCCGTTCCGCCGACGCTACGGCCACTCGCTCACGGCATTCACAGACCAGAGCGACAGTGTCGAGCGTCTCGTGCTCCTCGGTGGCTTCTCGCCCGAGCCTGCGACTGATGTCTGGACGTCCGTCGATGGTGGTGAGTGTGTGCATGTACATCCATGTGTATGTGATCCTGTGGCTCACGACGACGTGTATGCGAGCAGAGAAGTGGACCGAAGCGACAGCAGCCGTGCCATGGGCAGGTCGCGGCTACCACTGCACCGTGGCGTTTGACAACAGGCTCTGGGTCCTCGGCGGCAGTCCCATGACGAATGACGTCTGGTCCACCGCGTCGGTCGTGAAAGGTACACGTGCTATCAGCAAGTGACAGCGATGTCCGCTGCTACTTCATACACGCACTCACATCGAACTGCGTGTGTGTGTCTGAACACCGCGTCGCTAGGACCGTGGATACAGCAGCTGAACGTGCCGTGGACACCGCGCGCTGCTCATGGCTGCGCTGCACACACTGTCGTCACGAATGCTACGCTCGGTGACGCATCGCGAACGACATTTTTGTTCCTCATGGGCGGTTGGCGCGAGACCTCGCTCAACGACGTCTGGCGCATGGACGCAGCAGGTGTGCTTGGGTGTGTGTCAGAACGAGGCTTGGATCAGCATCACTCCGCAGTACTGACGTCCGCTCTCTGTGTATATGCTGCATGGACACACCTGCAGGCACGTGGACACTGCTCATAGAGGCTGCGCCATGGAAGAAGCGCGCGTGGCATGCTGTCGTGTCGTTTGACTCGCACGCTGTCGGCGACGTCGAGCTCGGACCGCGGTTGTGGCTCATTGGTGGTGGCATCGTCGGTCGCGGCATCACCAAGATGTTCCCGTACTCGGATGTCTGGTTCTCGCGCAACGGGAGTGACTGGTACGCTGCGAGCTCAGATGCATCGGGGATCTCGACAGCTGAGTGGAGCATGGTCTCGACGCGCGACAAGGACGTGTGCACTGGCAAGTGGGGCCACGCGGTCGTCGCGTTCGAGCGCACAGTACCGCGTGCGTACTACTGCAGTCCTGCGTGCGTGACGCGCACAAATGCAACGAGTCTTGCGAACCAGCTCATTCCAGTGTGCAACGCCGCCAAGTTCCTCCCTGACGTCCCAGTGCTGCGAACGGTCTTGCGCGGCAGCAGCGTCTCGACCGTGACGCTGTACCCGGACAGGTGCGAGCTCTGTCCGGGCGAGACGTCACGGTACGTGAACGCAACGAAGGTCCCGGCGCTCTTTGTTATCGCAGGCAACGTGGGGACGCAGAAGGTCAAGGACGTGTTCCGGAGCGCAGATGGAAGTGCGTGGTGGCGACTGCGATTGATGACAAGGACGCTCTCGTGAAGACTCTGTGTGCGATCCGAGCTCACTCTTATTCTTGCTCGCTTGTGCGTGTTTGTGCTAGTGCTCTGCGAAAAGGACGGTGTGATCTGCTCTGGCGTCGGCGTGTGCACACTTGGTGGTACGTGCTTGTGCAACGCGGGCAAGCGCGGACCGTTCTGCGAGAGCGACCTGGACTACACGATCCTCGACACGTGTACGTGCGAGCTTGCTGCTGTTGCTTGACGAGTGCATATGTGTGCGGCAGTGGCCGCTCCTGCTGACACTGAGTGGATTGCTGGCATTGACAATGTGGATCGACAGCGGGCTGCTTCCCCGAGACTGCACAGGTCGTCGTCGAGGTGCAAGGTGGCACTGCCCATCGAGCGATTCGCGACGTTGCTATTGGCGACCGCGTGCTCGCATTGGCAGCCGATGGCGCGACGCCCGTGCTCTCGACGGTCTACTACATCCCGCACGAGAGCGACGCGACGATGGCCGTGCAGTTCCTCCGCGTCGCGCACGAGCCAATCTCGATTGCTGCAAGCTCGCAGCACTGCCACGTCAACAACAGCGCCAGCCGCTACGTTGATCCGTTCGAGGACGTGCGTGAATATCAGCTGATCTGGCAGCTTGTCCGCTTGAACCAGATGTTGTCCGCTTGAACAGATGCTGACGGCTGTTTCGGTGCGCTGCAGGCACACGACCACCTTGTACTGGAGCTCACGCCCGACCACCTCGTCTTCTACGCTCGCGACGCGTGGATGAACGCCTCCTTTGCTCGAGCTCACGCTCCAGAACCGCCACAAGAAGATCCAGCACGTGCTAATGCAGCAGCTGGCAGCTGCGATGCACGAAGCGCCTTTGCAGCGAACATGCAGCTCCAAAAGGCGGCGCGAGAGCTCGTGGTCGGCGACACGATCTTCGTCTTGGACAGTCGCGCTGGCCAACCGCTCCACATAATCCCGAGCCGCGTCACGCGCATTGAGCCTGTCGTGCAGCAACGCGGTGCGCTCACGCTCTACACGACAGCAGGCAACGTGTTTGTCGACGGCGTGCTCTGCAGCAACTTTGGCGACTTTTACCCCGTGCTGCCTGGTCAGCGCCGCGACCTACTGCCATTCGCGTTCTTTGCGATGCACCGGCTCGCGTTCGCATTGGTTCCGAGCGAGAAGACGGCACGTGTACTGCGCTGGCTCATGGACACGCTCGTGCTGCCGCTGCTGCGGATGGCATGGCAGGGCTCCAGCTGGTCAATGGTAGTGTCTGTGTAGTCGCACGCTTTGCTTCAGTAGAGGATAGAACAGGACAAGGCGCTGCACATGCTGCACGGATCGTTCCGAGTGCGGCACCGACAGCTGATGGCGTTGCAAGTGGCCGGTGCCACAGAGATTTTGAGATGAAGAGTCGAGTCACCGCAGCTGGCGGATAGTCTAGTGGCTGGCAAGTGGATACGAATGCGCAGAGAGTCGATGCCCTCGCCGCCTTCGCAAGTCGCCGCTTGCTTCAATCGCATGTGTTTGGTGTCTGGTAATGCCTCAAGACCATCGGTGACTTGTGCAAAGCATCATGAGAGGACGTTTTCATCGTCCTGAACATGCACTGCGTTCGCATCGACAGACGCGTGGCAATGAACTTTACATAGACTTCTGCGCTCGCAGCTGATGCGATCGCAGAGGCGCTGCGTGTGTGGCTGAGCAAGATGCGCTGGTGTATTACCAGCGAGCGGTGCTGACGTGGCCGACGCACGTCGAGATGTTGCCTCTCAACAATATCCACTGGCACTCACGCGCTGGTGGACATGGCGCTGAACCGGCTCGCCGACACAGTGAGTAGTTGAGAGTCTGGTGCATCGAACTGACACAGCTGGTCGGCATACGCGCACAAACGTCTTGAGGTACCAAGAGCCAAGAGCCAAGAGCCAACTCGAAGACGCAGGTGGTTGCACCGAAGCCACATGGAGCTTCATCGTCCGAGTCGCACGGCTAAAGATAAGGAGCGCTCGCCATGCCCTCGCCACGCGCTCGCGCTGCTCCTTCGCTTCGTGCCCATGCGTGCGGATAAGACTTGCACCGATCGCACGCGAGCGATTGACGAGAGGACGTGTCGGCATGCGAGTCAACAGAGGCTCGAGGTGCAGAGCAGGAGCGCATGTGAGGTAATGCTTGCCATGTTGACCATTTCCTATGATTTGATACATTTCCAAGTCAATTGAGCGGAATTGATCAATACCTGCCCAGTTGCTTTCGCAGAAAGCGCACAAATGCCATCTGGAATACCAGAGCAACTCGAGCTGGCTTTCACTCCGACTGAAGCGGCGCTGCTGCGGAACGACGAGCTCCAGTGCAACAACGTCTGCGCCGCCAGCCGCTCAGCTCACAATCGATTTTGCTCCGACCCCAGCAATCGCAAGCTCCACTGCTCCACTTCTAGTCAACTACAATGGCCATCATGTTGGGCAAGCGCTACGCCGCCGAGATCTCGTCGCAGATGGAGGCGAGTCTGACCGAGTACTACCGCCAAGAGTGCCTCCGCTCGCTCTACAAGAAGCAGATGCGCTCGTGCGACTTGTGGGAGTACCCGCCGCAGCGCCGCTCGTCGGCATCGAGCCCAAAAGCAAGCAAAGGCGTCTCGTTCGCCTGTACGCCCGAAATCATCGGCAGCGCTGACCCGAGCGTCGACCGCAGCCCGATCGACGTCTCGCCGATCTCAAAGCTCGAGCTCCTCGTGCTGCTCTCGCAGCGGACGTTCCCAGCGCAAGCGTAGACAAGGACATTGGTGCCACCACACAAGCGAGCGAGCACACGCAAGCGCATCCAGCACAGAACATCCAACTGTACACAAGACTAGAGCAAGAGCCGCGCTGCGACTGCAACAACAGCAGCAGCAGCGACTCGTATTTATCGCCAGCGAGCGCACCAGTAGCCACGCCATCATGACCCTCAGCGCGAGGGATGGCCGAGGCGATCCGTGTCCGTGATGTAGAATAAAGTCACACTTTCCTTCCCGACACACACACTTGCACACGCTTGGCATCTTTCCTTGCTTGCTCTTTGTTAATCACGTCTGCTTGCCCAGGATGCTGTCGCAGTCGTGTCTGCGTCCAGATCCGAGGCGCTCGCAAGCTGCCATGCGCATGCTCGCGCATGCTCGCGCACACGCACGCACTCGCAGCGAAAAATCAGCGTCGTGTTGTGGTGCCGCTTGCCTTGCGATCTTCTGGCGTGTGCTGCAAGAAGTCGACCGACCGATGGATCAATCGATGGATCGCGATTCCTCGCGACAAGCGGGGCGGAAGATCGCGAGGAGGCGTGTGAACGCGCTCGCACGATTCCGCTGATGCGCATCGGCGCTTTCTGTCCGTGATCATGGCTCCAGTGCCGGTTCGCGGGCATCTCGTGCGTGCAGCAAGCACGGCAAGCAACGGAGCGAGTACTGCAACAACAAAAGGCACGAGCGCAGCAAGATGATTGATCAGCGCACAAGAGATCTCCTACTTGCAGCACATTAGCTTGAAGAGGCTCAAAGTAGACATCTGTCTTCATACAAACACCAAGTCAATATCTATTTGTGTTTTGCAACTAACTGTGACTCGCGCTTGCCGATGAAAAAGGAAACCCGACGATGCAGCGCAGGACGAAGGCGGTCGTGGTGCGCGGCGGGACGTGCCGCTCGCCGCTGTCATCGGACGACGACGATGCCGAGCCCGAGATCGAAGAGGACGTCGCGATGATGGACGTCGACTTGACGCCACCAGCAGCGTCAAAGCGCCGCAGCGCTGGACGCATAACAGCCGTCACAGTCGCAAAGCGAGCGCAGCGCAAGCCAAAGCCTGCGCCAAAAGCGATTGCGACGAAGCCCCATGCTTGCAGCAGTAGTGGCAGTGGTCAACCGAAGAAAGTGACAAGCATTCCAGCCATTCAGGTGCTGCACACCCTGGTATCGCATGTGTATGTGACGCCTGGTGCTCTTGACTGACATTGCAATGGCTATCACAGGTGCGCACAGCGCCACCGCCAGTGGTTCGAAGCACAAAGGAGCTAATCGCAGATGCGGACGACAAGCTCGTGCAGTTCCTCGCCGAGCAGCTCGACGAGCGCCAGCAAGCGCAGCTCGCGCGCGAGTTTGGCTTTGGCCAGGGCTACCTCGTCAAGACGCCAGCTGCGAGTGCGTGGAAGCGCACGAAAGACCGCGCGCGGCTCGCTACGTGGCTCCAAGCGCTCGGGTTCACGCCACTGGTGAACGTCAGTCGCTTTCTCTATCGCATCGCGAGTCTGCGCGCCGACGTCATTCTTCGCGAGCTGCGGCGCCGCGTGCTGCCAGCAGCGTACGTTCGCACTTGTGTGTCCGCTTATCGTCGATATGACTCTGTTGTCTCTCTTAAACCCGCGAACTTACTCGCGCTCTCTTATAACCGCATGCTACTCAGTGATGACAACGACAACGAGGACAACGAGGACGAGCATGCTCACATGACTGCATCGAACTCCACTGATCGCAGTGATCCCAGTGCACTCGATACGACAGTCTCGATGGACGCACTCGCAGACGAGCCGAGCTTGCAGTCGTACAAAGCGCTGTTCAGTGCACTCGATGCGCAGTCGCTCGAGGTCGTGTCGCTCTCAGAGCACGACCGCATGCTCTCGTCGACACGCCACATGGAGATCGCCGATGCGATGGAAGACGTCCTGGCGCAGCCGTCCGTGCGCAAAGAGAAGAGTCGTGCGCGGCGTCTGTCGCGTCTCGGCCGCATCGCTGGCCGTCGTCGCATCTCGATTGTGCCGATCTCCCAGTCGACTGTGCTGCCGTCGCTCCTGGAAGACGACGGTGCGTGGGACGACAGCGACGCGGACGAAGACAATGACGATAGGCTTGGTCCACTCCCGCGCGCGTCTTCCGTTGGAATGGCGCGTGACTCTGTGTCGCTGTCACTTGGCGACGACGGTCGACCCTTGTCACTTGGTGGCGCTAGTGGGAAGCTGTCGGTTGAGGGCCGCGCGTCGTCGCTCTCGATCACACGAGGTTCAAGTGGTCGCCACTCGTCGGTCGAGCCGCGTCACCACGTTCAGCTCAAGCAGCAGCAGCGCAAGCTCCTGCTTGACAACGTCCTGCGACTCGTGCTCCACGCGCGCATGCTCCCAGTCCTAACGCTTCGACGCGAGCTGCGCCAGGTCTCGTCGTCGTGGCGTCATATCTCGACCATGTACGTGCTGCTAGTGCTGCCGCTCGTCTGTCACTTGACGCAGTGCATGCGGTGCTAACGCTCTCTTGTGCATACGACTGACTCTGTTGCTCGACAGTGCGTACGCGTGGATGATGGCCGACTACGCCAAGTACGTCCTATTCACTTGTCTCGCTAGCCTCCTGCAGTGCCTGAAGCCTCTGCTCATACCTGTCTGTCTGTCTCCTGTGTGTGTGTCGTGGCTACTACGACTGTCAGTCAACCGCGCAAGTCCATGGTCGACGTCTACACGAACTACCCGCGCGGCCACTACCTCTCCGATGGCGCGTACAAAGAGGTGCACAAGGTCTACTCGACGCGCGACAAGCGCCTCGAAGCCGTGAGTGTCATGGACATTGGCGCGATCGCGAGCACTGGCAACCAAGTATGTGTGATTGTGGTTGTGCGTGTGTGAGAGAGCTTGGCTCTAGGACACTGCGTCCAATCAATCGCTCAAGGCGAGAGAGAGCATCGTCGCTAACATGTGTCTTGTCTTCCTCTTGTCAATTGCACATCGCAGAGCGTCGTGCGTCAGGAGATCGCGCACACGATCTTGCTCTCAGAGCTGGTCGAGAGCGCGTTCTGCCCGAACTTTGTGCAGATCTACGACCTGTTCGTGTCGTCCGATGGTCCGCGACCCGATCGCTGGGGCAGCGCCGAGCACCGTCGCCCGAGCGACATCTTGACCGATCGGCGTCTCAGCGTCGACCCAGCGTCGCTCGCATCGCGCCGGCAGTCAAGTGCGTCACAGAGCATCAACAGCAGCAGCAGCAGTCTCTACCAGTACATCCAGATGGAGTTCTGCGACGGCGGCGACCTCGAAGACTTTATCAGCTTGCAGCGCGAGCAAGTGCTGCCTGTTGACTCGGTCGTCGTGCCGTTCTTCTTCCAGATGGCGTTCAGCGTCTACTGCGCGCGCGAGCGCTTTGCGTTTCGCCACTGCGACCTCAAGGTGCAGACCTGCAGACGTTCCCAGCGCTCGAGCTCTTACACGATCTACTTGACCGTCTGACTGGCGCCTGTGACTGTGTGTGGCATCTGTGCAGCTGCTCAACTTCTTCTTGAAAGACATCAGTCGTCCAGGACTCACGGCCGGCAATGACGACGACGACGACGTCGTGCTGCAGTACCACGTCGAAGCCACTGCGTTTGAGCTCCGACTCCCAGCGTCGTTTGCGTACTGGATCAAGATGGCAGACTACGGCACAGCCGAGTCGAATGCCGAGACGCTCGGAAAGCCCGTTGCACTGGACCAGTTCACGACGCTCGAGAACTCGCCGATCGAGTTTTTACTCGCAGGCGACGCAGCAGTGCAGTCGTTTGCTGGCGATACGTTCTCGCTCGGACTGAGTCTCTTGCACCTCTTCACTGGCAGGTGCGTCTGTCCGACCAATGGCCCAGGAGCAGCCATGGCAAAGGACTGCGTGAAGTGGAGACAGTGTGACTAACACGGTGATACTCTGCTCACTCGCTCACACAGTGCGCCGTACGAAGAGATCCTCGACAATGTGCGCTGTCCGCCCGAGCTCCTCAACGCCTTGAAGCGCATCTGGACGGTGCGTCCTACACGTGGAGACTCACCCACTCACTCGCACATGAAGCGCTCTGATGGCTCGTGACTGTGGATGCTCGTGACAGAGTCCGCGCAAGACCTCGGGCTTCTCAGTGCTCCGGCGCATTGTGAAAGACGACCACGAGAATGTGCTCTACCACACACTCTACCGCTACCTCGTGCTCTTTGGTTTGCCAGACGACAACCCAAGTGGTGCAGAGACCGACCGCGTCTGGGACGTCTTGCTCAAGCACTTGCGTCCAGACGCAGCACCAGCGCCTGCGATGCTCACAAGACGGTCGCGCAGTGCGACTGCGTCAGCACGCGCTGCGAAGCCCGCAGGCTCAGTCGCAAACCGCTTTGAGCTCGACTGCGCGCTTTACTCGCTCGCGTGTGGCGCAGACGCAACGATCGCACGTGCGCGCGCTCGCATCGCAGCAGTCGACGGCGCAATGGAGCTGCTCACGAGTCTCGTGCACTTTGACCCGACGCAGCGTCCGAGCATGAAGCGCGTGCTCCTGCATCCGTTCTTTGCGTCCCTCCGCGTGCCAGAGCCGCAGTTGCGCGTTGCAGACTACGTCATTGATGCGTACAAGCGACCAGGAGGCAGCAGTGGCGCTGCGCTCCTGCCAGACGTCTAACGTCAGGTCGAGAGTACATGCGTGAGTCTAAGTGTGTGCATGAGTGGCGTATAAGTACAAAGGCGAGCAAAGCGTCGCGAGGTCTAGGCTGCTGCTACTGCTGTCAATCGATGTGGCTGTTATCGGCGCGTCCAGCCGCGCATGAGTCCCTCGACGCGGTGGAACGTCACGCGCATGGGCCGTCGACTCGTCTGGATCGCTCGGATCACGTCCTCTGGTTTGACGAACCGCCGCCCGTTCACTTCGACAATGCGCGAACCAACGAGCACACCACGTGCATGCGCAGCACCACCTGGTTTCATCCATCCATACACATCCCACCCAGATACGTTAGCTACTTGTACGAAGTACAGACGACGGCATATGTTGAGCGAGTGCCATCGACGGTGCACCTTGGTCGACGTGCTGCACGACGCAGCCAAAGTCGCGGACCTGGAGCAAACACCCGAGCTCGTGCTCGTGGAACGTGATCTCGACGTCCACACTAATGGGCTCGGGCACTGACGAGATCACTGTCGGTGGCGGCACGCGACTCTTGTGCGCCTCATGATGCAAGTGATGCGAGTGATGCGAGTGACGATGCTGACTGCTGTCGCGCACTGCAAAGTGGAACTGAATCGGTCGCGGGAGCGTCCGCACGAGCGCGACGATCTCTTCAAACGCCGACGTCTGGACTGCGTTCAGCCCCACGACGTAGCTCCCAACGACGACTGCGAGCTGCTCAGCTTCGCCGCCTGGCGTCACGCGTGTGACCTCTGCGAACCCACCGCGCGTCTTCGTGAGACTAATGCCGAGAGACTCTGCGGAGACACCGAGTTGGCGCTCGTACTTGCGCCATGCAACTGCTGGCTATGGACAGTCCCACACACAAAAGTTAGTGTACATCATATAGTGAACGACTTGTGTGGACTAGAGTATGTATCTGTACTTGAAGAGCTCCGTACCGACGCACTGCTGACAACACACGCCTTTGAGTGCGCGTCGAGGTGCTCGAGCGGTACTGAGCGCTGACACGTCGTGCACTTGACTGACAGTGCGCCTGGTGCAGCCTCAGTTGTGTCGAGAGCGCTTGGGTCGTGCAGACCTAGCGGCAATGACAGTAGTGCTATTGATTCCATACGAGATAGTAAGGACGTGAGTGACCTTGTGACGAGCTCTGTAGGACGCAAGTGCATGCACTGAGACGGACCTGGCGGTGTCGCGACGTCTGGTGAAGGCAGTTCGCTGTCCATGGCGCTCTCAGTTGGCGTTGAAGCGCGAGCAAGCGTCGCCAAGAACTCGGTTGCAGTGTGCGTCTCTGGTGACTGCGCACTCGTGGCTGCGCCTTGGATCCTAGGATGAGCAGCAGCGTTAGGACTGATCGTGCGGTAGGACGACTCACTGACTGACGACGCTTTGTTGAGGACGCACCTGCTTCGATACGCCTCTGCGACGCGAGACGTGTACTTCTTTGCCAGTGGCAGGTCGCCGGTGGATGTTGCGATGCACACTGCAGTCCACTTGGCATTGCCGCCAGCCTGAGATCAGAGATCAGAGAACAGCAGCAAGAGAGTCAAGAGAGTGCGTGAGTCCATTGTCTCGTCGTCTCAGACTCGCTCGCGTATGAAGCAAAAGCAGCAAGTACACGTACTTCGAGCGACCGTCGCTCTGTCTGCGACCAGCTGTCCATGCCAAGTGACTTGACAAAGCTCACGCCGACGCCGAGCGACCGGTGTTGCCCTGCGCACGCGAGACACACGAGGACGCCAAACGACACAGCAGCCCACTGCGGGTAGACCGCTTTGCAGTCTACACAGCGCTGCGCGCGTTCAAACACAGAGAACAAGAGCATGTAGGGCACGCATCCACACACACACACAAACCAGTTAGTACACTCGTGTTTCTTGTTTGCAAGAGACAGCATCATATAGAGAGCGAGTACGAACAGCTCACGTACGTCATTGCCTGGCAACAGACGAATCGCTGTCTCGAACGCCACTGAGAGGTGCTCACTCGTCGACAACGGAGACGGAGCCGACGCCCCTTCTTGCGCCTTGCGCTTGCTGTCACAGTCGCTCACTCCAGCCCCTGTACACACCGCGCTTCCATCTGTCGCCGCTGCCGCCGCCGCCGCCGCATGGACCTGGTCGCCTGCCATGTACGTTGCAACTACTCGACTTCGTATGGGCAGTTTTTTGGGTGGGGTCAAGGTGCTGGGTGCGTGGATGCGTGGGTTAAACAATCGACAAAATCCCAAAACAAGCGTTTCTGACCCATTTTCTATTTGAACTCCTGCGAGAATGACCCAATGGGACAAACAAACAGGTTTCAAACACGATTTGGCGACGCGAATTGTACGGGAAAGGCTACAGCATTCTCACATAGCAATACAGATTAATGTGATATGCGAGAATGTACCGAGAAAAGGCGTACAAAATAGACCTCCACTTTCGCCGGAGTAAAGGTCCATTTTGTACAGCTTTTCTCGGAGCTTTCCCACACTGCAAGCCAATCAGCAAGTAAATGCAGGAATGTACCAAGAAAAAACCTCCATTAATAAAATTTGGATAGTGAAAAACGATTAGAATCTCTTTTGAACACTTTTCCGTCGAATAGTGAACACTATAAAATACAGTTCCCTCAATTTAGTCTCTATCAAGAGATTATAGAAATACAAAAATATAGGCACTCACTGAATACCTATATTTTTCTATTCCTCAAATGGTTTAGACTTGAATACACTATGCCGATAGGACAAGAAAGTTTTGCGACAATCGAGGATTGTGAGTTTGCAGCACATTGAACAAAACAAGTAACCCGATTACGACACGAACAGATAATCTGGCATTTTTTGCAGAAATAGCTAAGAAATATCCGTTTTTTGTAACCACAACATTATCTGACAATATACTACATCAATTTGTCGGACGAAACAATGGCAATAGTATTGGTGACAAAATGTCTAGTAGTATTGTATTGGCTACGTACGTATATGTTGTACGCAATAATCCTTCCCCCCATAATATCGTCCGTTGTTCGCTCCAACTGTAGTCGACGCTTTGTTGAGTGTCATTGTCAAAGTAAAAAAGTACTTCTCGAGACGTACTCTCCAATTGGCGGGTGCAGCAGATATGTAGATACGTTGGTGTGTACTTGTCAAAATAAAATACGTTGGTTTGTACTTTGTATAAACAGAATACGTTGGTTTGTACATTGCGTTACAACAGAATGTGTTGATAGACAAATTTGTCTTTGTTTGTGTTACACTTGTTCATCGCGAGATAACGGGGAGAAGGTCAACAAAGCTCCAGTGTGCACGAAGAGCGATCAGTTTTTACTGATGCGCCACCTCTATGCAACGGCGACGAGCACTACAGACTACGAAGACGCCGCTGGCATGCCTGATGAGGCACGTATTTAGGCGCACCTCTGTCGGGACCGAACCTTCATTGAGAGGGCCAAACCCGGCTGCGACCGTCGTATGAGCCTGAAATAGAGCACATCGGCCATGCAGGCGCACTTGCCATCAAAAGAGTCTGGTGGCGGAATGAATTCACGGCGACAGGCCACGAGCAAACACAGCCACCCGCCCGAGTCATTTGAACATCACAGACGTGTATTCAAACAGTGATCTGTGTCGGAACCCGCGTCGGAATCAAATTCAGTGTCGATGCTTTCATAGTATGATCACATGCAGTCGCTCGCACGTAGTCGCTCATACGCAGTCGCTCGCACGCTGTCTCTCTCACGTAGTCGCGTGTTCACATGCCCGAAGTTCCTACAATCACGATTGCCTGCTGCTTTGGCTGCAAGCAAACATGATCTTTTCACCGACAACGACAAGAGGAAAGTGTTTGATGACTCGCTATTGCCGCTTCATGTCAAACCAAACACCTATGCTGGAGCTCCAGGTGCTCGAACCCGCGAGTGGAGTGGTCGTATAAACTCGAGCTCGCGATCCAGCAAAACGCACCGCAATATCGCTGCTGGTCCAGAGGCCATTTTGCGACCAGTTGAGTAAGCCGAGTATGACACTTGTGCGGTCAATGATCAACACCTTTCAATGCATGTCGGTCTCGAGTCGCATTTCCGCACTGGCGGCACTGGTGGCTTGCAGTCCGCAGACCTTCGAGATCCATGACTGCGCCATCTTCGCCTTTGTCGATAAACCGACACCTTGCCGCTGCAATAAAGGGCGATCTTGATTAAAACCAATGCATGCATCCACGCGATCTTTAGGTTTTGTTCGGTTGGCGTGGTGGTGCACATGACCCGCGCGCCTTTTTCTCTCGTCTAACACATCGACACTATGATTTCGGGATAGTGATACATCGTCGCTGAGTCGGCGTACACACCTCATACACGTGCTAGCACGTCGTATAAGAAGACCTAGTGTCTTATGATGCAGAATATGAGCACATCAGCACACTCACACCCACGCAAAACGCCGCTCACAATGAAGCAATCGCGATGTTCGCTATTGGAAATGCGCTCGTACGTGCTGTGCATACACACAAGTGTGCATGCGATCACTCACACTCACGTACCAACGCCTCGAGAGCATTCATACAACACGCGCACTCTCACATACACTAGCATCACGGTTGTGCATTTGCACTTGCTCACTTGTCAGTACTGACTATCCGAACACACACTGACATGTACACACACGTTGGCTCTTCGTGCTCTTGGTCGACCGCCTTGTAGCCTTGCTTTTGATCGTCTTGAGCGACAGGCGCTTGTTCTTGGCGTGCACGAGTGGTAATGATGGGTAAGCAGCTGTCTGTGAACTCGGGAGTAGCATACTTTAGGAATGTGAAGGTGTGGTTCATTGACAAGCATCCAATTCAGCGAGTGTATGCAGAGAGTGCTATGGTTGGGAAAGTGAAAGTGTTACAAAGTGCAAAAAGAGAGTGAGTGGTGCATTTGTGCACTCGGCGCCGCCTTGCACGAGAGATGACTTGCAGTCTTTAATGGAATGCATGTATGTGAATACAAGAAATGAACGTGACTATCAGGATGCTGCTTTGGTGTGCCTTATGTGGCAATGATTTGGTCGCGCATCGGATCTGGTGCATGCACGCAAGGATCACGTGTCGATGTCGGCGGACGGCATGCTGTTTGCCCGCCTGCTGCGCGTGAAAACAGCTCAAGATCAAGGCCTCGCGCTCGTGCCAGGCCGCGCCACTTTCGCGGTCTACCCGCTCGTCGCGCTTGCAGAGCGCTCGCGATGCGAGGCGCCGCTTCACCAGCTCTCTTGAGCCAGTTGCCTGTTCTGGTGACACCGGCTGCGATCGCGACCGGTGACGCGGTGCCGCTTTACGCGCTGCTAGAAGCAGATGCTGCTGACCTACTCAAGGCGGGGGCAACGACGAAGACAAAGACAGCAAAACGACGTAGGCGATCAAGATGGAGATCGGCGTGTACGCGTACATCAACCGGTTGCTCAAGCGTCTCACGCCGCCGCGCCCAGTGACCGAAAGGCTCGCATCGCACTCGTTCCGGCGCGGCGGTGCGCAGCACGCGAACAGCCACGACCGCCTGTCAGCGCAGTTTATCCTCGACCGAGGGGGTTGGAGCATGTCCGCGACCAACAAAGGGTTCGCGCATGTGTTCAACACCCCTCGGGAGGATCGCAAGGTGGTGTGTGGGTTCCTCAGAGGAATTGTATGACAAAACTGTCACAAAACTATTTTGTCCGATTATATTCCCTTTTTCCTTCATAAGCTCAAAGACGAGCAGGATGCCAAGATGGACGCAGCTCGTGTCGACCAACTCGCGCTTGTGCATGCGTACTACGATGGCCACGCGCGCGTGAGAGCGTCGTCGCTGCAACTCCCACAGCAAGCGTACTTTGAAGACGCACCTCGCAGTGCGAGAGCGCAAGAGCGCGCCAGTCGCAAACGCAAGCGCAGCGACGTTCGCCAGCAAGAGCTCATCGCTGCTGGCAAGTTCGTTCCTGTCGACGACAGTCTCATCCAAGCACTTGCGCGTGCGCACACTGAGCTCCTGCAAACAAGCGATGACAACGCTTTAGCAGTCGCTTGTGTATCCTCATCGGCACAGCGCAGTCACGACGACACATGCACGTGCATCAAGGCACTGCAGGCGTCGCATCTCACGCTCAATGTGCTGCATACGAACGCAACCGACAGTGTGCAGCTCGCTCACACAAGCGATGCTGACGGCGTGCTACTGCCACCACGGTCTGCGTTCGTACAGACAGACGTGCGGACCCTACAGACGCACGCGCTCGGTCGCTTCCAGCTCATTGTGATGGACCCGCCGTGGGAGAACAAGAGCGTCGCGCGCGGCAAGCAATACACGACGTTCCACCACACAGAGCTACTCAAGATCGACGTCCCGGCACTCGCAGACGACCGTGTGTGCGTGCTTGGGATCTGGGTCACGAACCGTCCCGAGCTCACGACGTTCGTGCTCGAGACGCTCTTGCCAGCGTGGGGCTTTGCGCTCCACGACACGTGGTACTGGCTCAAGGTCTGCGCGAATGACGCGCTCGTGACGCCACTGACGTCTTCGCATCGCTTGCCGTTTGAGAAGCTGATCGTTGCGACGCGATGCGCAGACACTGAGTGCGCCCGTGAGCTATCGATGCGTCTGGGAGCTGCACCGAAGCTCCGCATGAGCACGCCGCTGCGCCACTCGTGGAAGCCGCCGCCCGAGAGCTTCTTTGACGACGTAGTCGTGATGACAGATGCGCGGAAGCTCGAGCTCTTTGCACGCGAGCTGCGTCCGGACTGGACGTCTATTGGCAACGAAGTCGGTGGAGCTGAGCTTGACTGTCTGTCTGTCTGGTTGGGTGGTGATCTTGTCGATAGACACGGGAGCTCACGTCTGTTGTTCTATGTGCTTGGCTGACTGTCGTAGGTGCTCAAGTTCCAAGCAACTGCACTGTTTGACGTCTGCAGAGTGCATGGAGACAGCTCTGGCACGGACGCACCGGCGAGCGCTGTTGCCAAGGACTCTACTAGCAGCTAGACGCAAGTGAAAGCCATGGTATCTAGACAAGTTGAGCATCACAGCACGTCTGCTGAATGAACAGAGCGAAGCGCATGCAGTGCACAGACGCAGTCAGCCGAGGCGTCTTGACTCAAGTTGGTTGCGAGTGCCTGAGTGTCACGCGAAGATCGCAATTGCCTGTGTTGAGCAATCACTGAGCGATGCCAGTGCGTTTGTCGCCGTCCACCGATGCCCTTGCGCCCATGTGTGTGCGAGTTGTTGTCTGTTTTCCTCTGCTTTGTATACACACGCACAGTGTTGTTGACGTCCTCATGCCGCCTGGTCGCATTAGCTTTTCATAATAGTGATGAAATCGAGGTGTTTTCAAGGCTTCAAAAGGCGAAGACGATCACCTGCATCTTCACGCTCACGTCCTCCGCTTGCGCGCCTCGCGCTTCACCAACTTCGACCGACTTGTCTCGTCTCGGGCGCGCGTGACGCTGATTGGATTGCCGCACCGACGTGAATGACAGGCGCGCAGACGCTTCTCACATGTCCGACGACCTCAATTGCGAGTGCGCGGACGACCCGTCGATGGCGCTGACCGCCGCCGCGAGACAGACACGCCATTCGAGCAGTGCCACGCAGGCGCGCGTCGCTAGTCGCACACGCGCGCTGATGCCAGACGACGATGAGCTCGATGAGTACGATCGCAGCAAGTTTGTGCCTCTCACGAGCAGTCGCAGTGCCACACCAGTGCCTTCGCGCACCGCAGCAGGCACGACGCGCGTCAAGATGCTCTGGAGCGCTGCGAAAGAAGACGAAGAAGATGGCGATGGCAATGACGCTAGCGTTGCTCAGCGACGTCACAGCAGCAGCAGCAACGGCCGCAGTCGTAGCCGGACACTGAAGCCCACAGTGCGTCCACCGCCACGCAGCATCCAGAAGCGTGAGCAATCTGTCGCCACTGCTACTGCTGCTGCTGTAGCTCCATCGCCATCGCTCGGGGCACCAGTAGGTGCACCTACGACAGCAGCGCCTGTACCGTCGCGTGAAGAGGTCGTGGAGCGCCTCCAGCACTGGGAAGCAGATCTCCACGCCAGTGTCCACGGCAATGCGCAGACTCCAACGACAACAACGACGACGACGCTCCACTTGCTGTACGTCACGCATCAGCTACTAGCGATACGAAGCATGAGCTGACCTGAGCTACTTGTGTCTATGACTATGTGGACTGCTTGCTACGCGCAGCACACGCACGCTCAAAGGCTCCGACTCGCTCTCAATGGCGTTCCGTAAGGCGTGTGGCGAGATCATGCGGCAGTACCCGCAAAGCGCGAACAAGATGGTGTGTGCCTTCCACTTGGTTCAGTAGAGTGACTGGCAAACGACCAACACAGTGACTCTCTCTCTCTCTCTCTCTCTCGGTCTTGGGACGCTACTGCAGATGCTCGACCGACGTCTGTGGACGAGCTGGTACAAAGAGATCTCGCAGCGCCAAGCAGAGCTGCGGATCGCCACGACAGCTGCTGCTGCCGTCGCGACGCAAACCCTCGCAGCGCCGTCTGAAGACGTCACAGACGACGCGACACGTACGCTCGAGCGCGTCTTGACGCAGTGCACTGCGTTCTACGAACGCTTGGTAAACGACCTCCGTGTTCTGCTTGCTCGCGAGCAGAAAGCACTCGATCAAGCGGCCAGGAGCAGCACCAGCACCAGCAATGCACAGAACGAGTCTACTGCAGCGGCGCAGCAGCTCCAAGTGATTCAGTACTTAATCCACACGAGTCTCGTCGCACTCGGGGACACTGCGCGGTATGCACAGCGCGTGCGGCCACGCCACACCAGCAACAGCAGCGCTCTTGACTGGACAGTCGCACAGCAGCACTACGAAGACGCGCTGCTGTACGCGCCGACGCGCGGCAAAGCGTACAACCAGCTCGCGCTCGTCGCGATCTTCCACAACCGCGTGCTCGCTGCCGTGTACCTCAACGCGCGCAGTCTCGCGTGCGCTGCGCCGTTTTCATCGCGCGAGAACTTTGTGACTGCGCTCAAGCGCGTGAACACTGGCGCTGAGCCACCAGCGGCGCGTGACCAAGCAGTCGCAGACGTGCAGCGCCACGTCGACGCGCTCTTTGTCTCATGCGTGAGTGCGCTGTACGAGCGCAAGTCGAGTCGCCACGGCGCAGACTTCCATGCGCGCGTCCATCGCTTTGACGCAGGACTGCCGCTCTATCTGAACAAGGTCACGTCTGCGCTGCTCGCACGCGCGTCGCTTGATCTCGACAGTGTTCGCACGGGACTGCAGCAGATCGTTAGCGTCGTGATCTTCCTTGTCCACGACCTTCAGGTGCGTCTCTGTGTTTGTGAGGTGAATGGCTCGCTGTGATGTGCTCTGCTGTGATGGTGTTGGCTGATAGGCGATCGCTGTGCGTCGTGCTCGCTTGCGTGTCTTAGATGCCATCGACCAGTGGCGCCAGTGCACGTCCACAGCAGCAACAGCAGCTCACAGCCTCGAGCTTTGACAATGAAGTCGCTGGCTGGCGCGAGCGACCGAACGCTCAGCGCGCACTCTCGCTCGGCTGCTCAGTCATCACGTCGCTCATGCACGCGTGTGCAAAAGCCGTCGTCGCACCCGAGTACATGGCGATCGCGCGCGACCTCATGAACACGCTCTTGCCGCCGATCAGCGTCTACCTCGACTGGCTCCGGCTCCATCCGTGGTTCCTCACACCAAGCGCTGGTGCCTCCGACAGTGCGAGTCGTGTCCTTAGCGCCACAGTGCGCTTTCTCGCAGCCATTGCGTCGAGCTTGCTCGCAGACCGGATCTTGGACGAAGACCTCCAGGCGATGAGCGCAAAGGAGCTGCCAGAAGACCGCGAGCTCCGTGGGTTCCGCCCACTCGAGCCCAGCAGCCGACAGAAAGCGACAAAGAGCGTCGTTGTGCGCGAAGCAGACGCTCCTCGTCGTCCGTACGATGACGACGCGCTCTTGGACATGCGCATGTGCCGCGTCCTGAGCTTCCGCAACGACTTTGTCCGTCTAAGCGACGCGATTGCAGCAGCCACAACGGCAGCACCAGCGCCTCTACGAGCGGCTACAAACACTGTCGCACCACTTGCGAGCGCGCTGCCACTTCCTGCCTTCGAGTCAAGCGCGAGTGCATCAGACGACAATGACGACGACGATAACAGCAGCAGCAGTGGCAGCAGCTCACTCGAGTCTCCTCCGAGTCCAGACAGCGAAGCTGTGCATGTGCCACTGCAGTCGCCGACGACTGTCGCGTCCACACCATCGACGACGGCTGCTGCTGCTGGTCGCAAAGTGCGTCGTCGATCGCTCCCAGCAGCGACTCGTCAAGTGTCGTCATTGCCACCACGTGCGAGTGACTCGGTCGAGCGTCCTCGTGACGACGCGTCGCTGGCGTTTGCTGCGGTCATGGCGATCGGCGCGGACAAGACGCTGTACGAAGCGTCAAGTACATCTCCAGCAGCAGCAGCAGAGCCACAGAAGTGCCTGATCGTCATTGATGCACCAAACGTCGCGATGCGCCATGGCTACGGCAAGCGCTTCTCGTGCGCTGGCATTCGGCTCGCGTGCGACTACTACGTCGCGCGTGGCCACCGCGTCGTTGGCTTCTTGCCCGACTACTTGCTCGACGTCGACCAGGTCGACGCACGCCGACGCGCCGTTGAAGCTGGCGACGACGTCCCGGCAGCAAAGGTCCCAGACGACGTCGCGCTCTTGCAGACGATGGTCGAGCAAGGGCTTTTGGTCCCCACGCCCGCACAGGACTACGACGACTCGTACTGCATCCAGTACGCTGGCATGTACGACGGCTGCGTCGTCACGAACGACCTCTATCGCGACCACATTGAGACCATGAGCGGTCCGCGCGAGCGCAAGACTGCGATGCGCGCGTGGCTCGCAGCGCATCGCGTGTCGTACTCGTGGGTCCGCAACGAGTTCCTTCCAAACCCGAGCTTCAAGTACGACGCGCTCACTTGCTTACAAGACTGCATGACTGTGTGACTGACCTCACTGATGGTCATGCTGTAGGTATCCCAAGCCAGCGCGTCTGTGAGTCTCGAGACAACACTGTCGACTGCTCGCAATGCATGCGACTACGAGTGTCAGTGCAGTGCCGTGTTCCTGCGCTGTTGTGAATCGCTAGTCAACTGTACAGCGCGGCGTCTTTAGCTATTCTCTGCCTCAACGTCGTCGCCCATGCGACTCGCGTCGTGGTCCTGACGCTCAGCGTCATCGTTGCCGTCAGTCGCAACGGCTTTCTCAAGTGCGAGCTCGCCGACTTGGTGCGCGAGGGAGCTGATCGTGTCTTCGAGCCGCGCGATGATGCGCTCCTCGGTCGACGACATGCCGCTCGTGATCTGGAGCTGACTGCGCAGCTGCTCGTTCTCGATCTAGGACCAAGCAGTGGCAAACAGAGAGAGTGTGTGTGAGAGCGCGTAGGACTCTGTCTACTGAAGGACGAATGCATACTTCGAGGTTGTTCATGTACGCTCGGACGCGCCGCTGCTCGTCTTCCATGGCGCTCATGCGCTCTGTGAGCAACTTGATCTGTCATGCACACACACAAGTCCAGCAACAGCACCAGCATCAGGAGCTGACGACACGAGCAGCTCCATGCGCTTGTAGCAGTTGACTACAAGGCACAAGAGCAGGACGAACCGTCTGGAGGTGCGCCATGTGCGTCTCAGTCGCAGACACGCTGCGGTCGTTCATGTGACGCAGCGTCGAGTGCTTCATAGTGCGCTGAGGCGAGCGCGTCGCAGTTGCTTTGAGCTGCTGGCGATGGTGACTGTGACGCATTGAGACGTGGCGCTGGTTGTCGTCCTCACTCACAGCGCTGTTCTTGTGCGCTCGCGCTTCGTCGTTCTCGTCATTGTCCGTGTTGTCGTCGTTCTCGTCGTCTTGGTTCGACCGCGAACGAGTCGTAGACGCTTGGTCGTCTCGCCAACGATGATGCGTCAGTGGCTCAGACAGTACTGACTGCGACGACGACACAGACGACCGCGCGCTCGCGTCATGTCGGTCGCTGCTCTGGCAGATCTCGAGTACGAGCTCACGATTCACGCTCCACTCGAGCAAGACGCTGCATAGCAGCAGTCGCTTCTCGCGCGTCTCGAACGCCACGTGCTGCAGATACGCTTTGCGCTCGTGCAGGAGCGTCTCGAGGCGGTGGACACTCGTCTGATCGACTGGAGACACGCACACACATACACACAAGCACCAGAGCCTCTGAGTGCTGCTACTGTAGGTATGAAGAGCATGGCAGTGGATGGAGAGCGACGCACCTGGCTCTTTCATCTCATTCACAACGAGCACTGCGAGCGTGCGGTTGCTCTGCGTGAGCGTGTCGACAAAGCGCGCGATGCCAACGCGCGTGACGCGATTGCGGCTGACGTTGAGTCCCAGGAGCCACTTGTCGTGGTAGAGCGCGTCGCAGATCGCGTCTGCGGCCGCGTCGCCGAGTGCATTGTGCGAGAGGTCGAGCAGCAGCGCTGGTCGCGCAGCAGCGACGCTCACAGTCTCGCCGCGCAAGCTCGAGCTCCAGACCGACTCGTCTTTGAGCACACCGTGGAGCTAAGTCATGCGTATCGTACAAGGGAGCGAATGGGCGATGGCAGTGAGATGCGGGGTCCACTTGCCAGTAAGAACGAGGCAAAGGCAAAGGGCACTGACCGTGACGATCTTTGTGATGTGGTCACGTGCCTTGTCCGTTAAATGGCAGCCAGCGAGACTGAGCTGCTGGAGACTCGGACACTTGCCAAGTGGAACCGCGACCGCTGAGTCCATGCGAGGCGGCAAATGGGGACAGTGAACGTCAGATACGAATGCTTTGAAGCGTCACTACTGAGCAATGGAGGAGGTACAATGCGTACGAACCCTCGATGCCCGCGTCGCCAAGACGCGTCTGTGCAAAGCTCACGAACTCGAGCTTCGAGCAGCTCATGATCGCCTGCACACGCAACAGCACGTTGAGTCTTGCTTCTGCGCTAGACAGTGTACAGTACACACACATCGCATGAAGTCATCGGTACCTTGGCGAGCAGCGGTGCGAGCGTCGATGGGATCCGGACGCCGACGATCTCGAGTCGGATCAAGTGCGTCGTCTTGAGTGCTGCAGTGCTCACGGATCTGATCAAACACACACACACTGTGAGTGAGTAGCTCGCTCATGAGCAGCTTGGAAATGACAGAGAGCGACGCACTTGATGACACTGCTCGCGCCATGTTCTGTGAACGCAGCGCCGCGCTTGATCCCAAGACGATCAAACTTGTTCCTCAAGTCTGCAGGCGTATATACGATACAAGGGCACAAGTGTCTTGAGTGAGTGTGCTGCGTGTGCACAAGAGCGAACGTCGTACATTGAGACGAACCTCGTTTGATCTCGACGCTTCCGAGCGAGACGCAGATCTGTCGGTACGCCGTGTGCTTTTGCACAAAGTCCATGTGTGCGTCGAGCTGCTCATCCGACCGAACAGGTACACGGCAGGTGTGAGATACTCAGCGAGCAAGCAAGCAGGTCGAGTCATGGACCAGCAGCACGTACCTCTTCGTCTCCAAACGGGTCGAGCTTGAGCAGGAACCCGCCTTCGCTACTCGAATGGCATGCACATCCCATCGATGCACACTTTGTTAAGAGCAGCTCTTCATGAAGAAGACATGCCAATGTATCGACGGCACTAGCAAGAGCAAGCAGACGCACCGAATCGCACCGAGGAGCTTCATGTCTGGCTCGACGAACTTCTCGACGCAAAAGTCGAGGTACTGCTTCTGCGCTTTCGAGTACGTTGGCGCTGCTTTTGTCGCAGTCGAGTGCAATGCACTGACATTGCTGTTGCTGCGACTGGTTCGACTTGACGAAGTAGCACGCACGCCAGTGTTTGCAGCACTGCTGCTGACAGCGCTGCTCGCAGTGCTCGCGCGTCGACGCGGCTTCTTCGCAGCTGCAAGCGCTATCTTCTGCTTGAGTTTGTACTCTTCGATCGAGAACGCTGTTGCAGGTGCAGGACTAGCGACAGACGAGCGCATCGAGGCTCGCTGGCTACTACTTCTGCTGCTGCTGCGGTAGCTCATTGCCGCGAGTGTGTCTTGGTACGTCGCAAGGCGCAAGAAGCGAGTGAGTGAGGGAATGGATGCATCCATGTTGTGACGCTTCGCTGTCGTGACGCTTGAGGCACGAAAGTATACAGTTGCAGCTATACACTATACAGTTGCAGCTATACAAATGTGGCAGTACAGATCTAGGTAGTGCAATAAATGAGGAAACTGAGTGTTATAGTAGTGAAATAAATGAGGTATCACAGTAGATTTCTGGATCGCTCCCCCAAACAACAAGCGAGATCTTGACAGAGCCGAAGAAGCACGCACGACGGACGCAGCAGCAGCAGCATGAAGGAGACCGCGCAGATCCCCGTGCCGTCGAAAGACCCAGCCGACAAGAAGGACGCGGACAAGACGCCCGTGCACGCCGACACTGGCGGCGCGCCAAAGGACGACACGAAAGTCCCAAACGACGACGAACTGGTGCGTCTCCTTTCCCACCCACGACTGCATCCTCTTGTCTGTCTGTCTGTCGTTGCAGTCACTATGTCATGGCAGCGACCGTGACGACAGCAGCAGCAACAGGCAGCGCATAGCGCCATACGACAGGCTTCCCTTAGCTATCCGTCGTTGGCTCCATACCTCTGCCTGGATCATACGCGAACTTGTGCGAGTGCTTGCATTGCCAGTTGTAGCTTACACGAGCGTTCTGTATGAATGTATCAATGTAGTCGGAAGAAGACCGCAAGCTCAAGGACGACTTGGAAGTCGCAGTCACGCGCGTGTGTGCAGCTGACGAAGCCGATGGCGTGAAGCAGCTCGCGCTCGAGTACCTCCGCAATGAGATCCGCACGGCGACGTCGTCGATGACGTCCGTCCCAAAGCCGCTCAAGTTTCTCCGTCCATCGTACGAGCCACTCAAGCAGGCGTTTGCTGTACGTTCCTCTCTGTCTCTATCTATCTACCAGCGCCTCCATGAGCTGACACCTCCTCTCTATACTGCTGCTGCTACCACAGGCGCTCCCAGTCGGTCCGACCAAAGTCGACCTCGCTGACATCCTCGCTGTCCTCGCCATGACAATGGCGAAGGAAGGGAGTCGCGAGAGCCTGCAGTTCAAGCTCCAGGGCAAACGCACAGAGCTCGGTGCGTGGGGCCACGAGTTTGTCCGCTCGCTCGCTGGCGAAGTCGGGGAAGAGTACAACGCGCGCTTGACGTCGGACGTGTCGACCGAGCCGGACATGGCGGACCTCCAAGTGCTCGTCGACGCGATCGTGCCGTTCCACATGAACCACAACGCCGAGCCCGAGGCGATTGACATTCTCATTGAAGTCCAGCAGCTCGCGTCGCTCGCGGCGTCGCCAGCGATCGACGAGAAGAACTACCAGCGCGTGTGTCTGTACTTGCTCGCGTGCGCCGACTACATGTCGGACCCTGACGATCTCCAGAACCTCCTCACGACTGCGTACGCGATCTTCTTGCGTCTCGAGCAGTATCCGGACGCACTGCGCGTCGCACTGCGTCTCGGCGACGAGACGTTCGTCGCAGAGGTCTTTGCAAAGACCCAGGACGACGTTGTGCGCAAGCAGCTCGGGTACCTCTTGGGGCGCCAGCGCTTCTTCTACGAAGACGAGCACGACACGTCAGTGAACGACATCATTGGGAACACGGACTTGAGCGACAAGTTCCTCGCTCTGGCGCGCGACCTCGACGTTGTCGAAGCGAAGACGCCAGAGGACATTTACAAGTCGCACTTGTCCGAGACTGCGTCGGTCGCTCGGAGCCGCGACTCGGGCGCGCAGCCAACGGACTCGGCGCGTCACAACCTCGCGTCGACGTTTGTGAACGCGTTCGTGAACGCTGGCTACGGCACCGACAAGCTCATGACGCCAGAGGGCAACACGTGGCTCTACAAGAACAAAAAGCACGGCATGATGAGCGCCGCGGCGTCGCTCGGCATGATCATGCTCTGGAACGTCGAAGAGGGCATCACGCAGATCGACAAGTTCCTGTACTCGGGCGACGAGTTTGTCAAAGCCGGCGCGATCCTCGGCGTCGGCATCGTCAGCGCTGGCATTCGCAACGAAGTCGACCCGCCGCTCGCGCTGCTCTCGGAGCACATTGACTCGGGCAACTGCTCGATCCGCTGTGCGTCGTGCCTCGGTCTCGGCATTGCGTACGCTGGCTCGGGTCGCGAAGACGTCTCGGAGCTCTTGATCCCAGTCGTGTCGCACGCAGACGAGAACGCGGACATCCAGGAAGTGTCGTACGCTGCGCTCGCGCTCGGCATGGTCGAAGTCGGGACGTGCGACGACGAAGCTGGGAGCGTCTTGATGCAGCGCTTGATGGAGAGCTCAGACACGGAGCTCGATGCGTCGTGCTCGCGCTTCCTTGCGCTCGGTCTTGGGCTGCTGTACTTGGGGTACGTCCTCGTGCTTTGCCACTCTGTGTATAGCGGAGTTAGTCAGTGCCTGATGTCTCACACTGTTGTTGGTCACTCTCTCTCTTGTTCTCTCTACAGCCGCCAAGAGCGCGTCGAAGCGATGCTCGAAGCCGCCAAGACGATTGAGCACAAGATCTCCAAGTACCTCGCGATCACGCTCGAGACGTGCGCGTACGCTGGCTCTGGGAACGTCCTGAAGATCCAGCAGCTCTTGCGCGCGTGCGCCGAGCACATTGAAGAGCCCGAGGCTGCGCAGCACCAGAGCGTCGCCGTGATTGGCATTGCGCTGATTGCGATGGGCGAGAGCGTCGGGAGCGAGATGGCGATGCGGTCGTTCGACCACTTGCTCCAGTACGGCGAAGTCGCCGTGCGCCGCGCCGTGCCACTGGCGTTTGCGCTCTTGAGCATTTCGAACCCCGAGTACACGCTCATTGACACGCTCTCGCGCCTCACACACGACGCCGACAGCGGCGTGGCGCAGAACGCGATCTTGGCGCTCGGTCTCGTGTCGGCCGGCACGAACAACTCGCGCGTCGCTGGGCTCTTGCGCCAGCTCTCGGAGTTCTACAGCCGCGAAGCAAATCACCTCTTTGTTGTGCGCATTGCGCAGGGACTGCTGCACATGGGCAAGGTACAGTCGCCGTGCGTTGACTGTCGATAGGTCTCTCTCTCTGTATGGTCAGGTGGCTAACTGAGACGCGCTCGACTGTCTCGCTAGGGCTTGATCACGCTGCACCCGTACCACTCGGACCGCCTTGTGATGTCGCGCGTGGCCGTGAGCGGGATCCTCGCTGTGCTCCACGCGTCGCTCGACATGGAGCACACGATCCTCGACACTTCGCACTACATTCTCTACTGCATCGCCACGGCCATGCAGCCGCGCATGCTCGTGACGCTCGACGAAGAGCTCAACCCGCTCCCAGTGTCGGTGCGCGTGGGTCAAGCGGTACGTTCTTTTATTTGTTTTTGTTCTTTTATTATATGCTGTGATTGGGAGACTCATGCGCGCTTACCCTTCTCAATGACTGGAACGACAGGTGGAGATTGTCGGTCAAGCCGGTCGTCCAAAGTCGATCACGGGCTTCCAGACGCACACGACGCCCGTGCTGCTGAACGTGAAGGACCGCGCGGAGCTGGCGTCGGACGAGTACATTCCGCTCACGAACGTCTTAGAAGGCGTCGTGATTCTCCGGAAGAACCCCGACTACCAGCCCGACAACTAGATCGGAGGATCGATCCGTATCGCTACTGCAGCGCAGTCGTGCAGTTGCAAGCGCATTCAGTTGAGAGAGAGAGAGCGAAGTAGCGAAGTAGCAAAGAGGACAACGTCGTCAATCCACTCGCTCGATTCTTCATGCAGATCTGCTTACTTTCTGTAAATCAATTGACCGGATTCGACAGCAACATCACAGTATACTTTAATCAAGTCAACGAAGTGTACTGCGTGGCATCACGACAGCACACATCTCGATCTCAATCGCAGCAGGCAGCAGCAGCGAGAACCAGAAGCGCAGCGACTGCACGTCCATCGGCCCCGTCACGACTGAGAGACGCGCGCTACGATGGCTCAACCAGGTGCGTGCGCTCACATCTGACGTGCCTTTGTGGTTCTCATTACCCCCTCCCTCATCCCCTCTCTTCGCATCATTGCCTCTTGTGCGTATCTTGTGGTCCTGTCAGTCCCTTTCCACGACCCAAACGCTCCGTTCCGACCGCAGCAGCGCCAGCGACCGATGGCGCACCAGCAACAGCAGCAGCAGCCTCCACCGGTGTTCAACTACGCGAGCCCTGCTGCTCCACCGCAGTTCCACTCGCAGCCGCAGCCGCAAGCGCACCGCCGTCCGCAGCCGCACCAATTCCACCAGCGTCCGCAGCCGCAGTCGCAGCCGTTCTACGCCGGTGGACTCGACACGAACGCATCGCAAGACGGCTTTTACAACGCGCCAGCGTCGCATGAGGTACTGCTGACTGCCCTTAACCATCCACCACAGTCAGTTTCTCCACTCAACAGCATACACTGAGCACTGACACCTTCTGTGTGTCTCTCTGTGTAGTTTGGCCAGCCGCAGCAGCATCAGCCAGGGTCGCAGGGCTTCCACGCGCCAAACACAGGCTTTGGACAACCGCAGCAGCAGCCGGGCTTTGGCTTTGGCGGCGGCCAGAGCTTCCAGTCGCCGCCTGGGAGCCACGGCAGTGGCGCGCCGCGCATGATGCAGCAGCCGCAGTCGTCGCAGCAGCCGGACTTTATCAACCAGATCTCAACGTACGTCTTTGATGCGATAGAGCGAGACAGAGAGCCATTGGACTAATGACACTGGCTCTTGCGTGCGTCTAGGAACCCAATGGCAGGGCTCGCGATGAACACGGCGCAGGACTTTCTGCACAAGCAGTCGGCGATCTACCTCCCTGGCGCCTACGGCGTCTGGGGCTCGCTCAAGTACTACTTCACGGTCAACAACTCGTACGTCACGAGTCGCCTCAAGGTACGAGCGCGTCTCTCTCTATATATTGCTAGTGTGTGTGATAGTAAGGATCGTCTTGTGTGGCTCTAGCTCGAGGCATCGAATGCTCACACTTGCGCCTTCGGGTCTCTCTCTTGTGTGCGTCTTGACCTCATGGCACGTGACGCCTGTCACTAGATCCTGCTGCTTCCGTTCTGGCACAAGAACTGGCGCAGAATAGGCGCATCGGAGAACAACGACGCGAACAAGCCTGTACGTCCGTGTTCGTGCATCGAGTGCCAACCGACTGTGCTGACACGTCCTCGCTCTCTCTCGCACTCGTAATTGACATCGTGTAGATCCAGTACGCGCCGCCGTCGCGCGACATCAATGCGCCGGACTTGTACATCCCGCTCATGGGCTTCTTGACGTACATTCTGATCGTCGGGTACTCGAAAGGCGCGTCGAACCAGTACGTCCTCTCGTCTTTGCTTGTGCTTCTAGTCGTGGATCTGCTGGAAGTGCACACGACTGACAAATTGACTGGTGCTGCTGATCGTGACCGTCGCGTGCAGGTTCAGCCCGGATGTGATTGGGAAAGACGCGAGCTACTGCCTCGTGATGCAGCTCGTGGAGATCGGCGTGCTCGCTGCGTGTCTCTACTTGCTCAACAGCTCCATTGCGTTCTGGGACCTCGTGTCGTTCTCGGGCTACAAGTACATCCCGCTCGTGATCAACACTGTCGTGTACCAGCTCCTCGGACCCATTGCGTACTACGTCGTGCTGCTCTACACCGGCATCGCCGTCTCGTTCTTCACGGTACGCATCATGTTCACTCGCAGCAGTCTCCAATGCCTTGTAGACTGACAGCGTGCGCTCTTGCTCGCTCTCCACCAGCTCAACTGCATGAAAGGCAGCGTGGCAGAGCCAACGCCCGAGACGCGCACGTTTCGCAACTACCTCCTCTTTGGGTACGTCTCTCGCACGTGTGTGCGTTGTCTGCCATTGCCAGAATGCTGACAGACATCGTGTGTCCTGTGCTCATCTGCAGCGTCTCGTGCTTGCAGCTCGTGCTCGTGTGCTGGATCTCGTACACGACTGCGCCGCGTCAGTAGCTCCGTCGCTTGCGGCTTGCAATCTCAAGAGAGAGATAGTGATGAGAGAGAGAGACCGGTTCTACAACTGCCGACCCACTTGTCTGTATGTGTGCGTGTCTGCACGTTCAATACACGCACTTGACAGCAGCGCATGATGAGCTGTTCATGGTCAGTCGGATGCTTCCTTTGCTGGGACTGGGCGGTGTTGAGAAACACCTTGTGCTGCGAGCCACTGAGCGACTCGCGGCTCACTATCGTACAGTTCATTGGGCGTCGGGGGCAGGAAATAAAACCACCGTGCCCCCCGCTCTTCTTCTTCCTCTTCTGCTCATCTTCTCTTCGACTTGTCGTGCGCGCCCGCTTCTCTTCGCGTAGCGTCGTCGTGTGGTCGTTCACGTCCCATGGCTGACAGGCGTCTACGTCACGCACGCCATGATGTCGACTGCGTCAAACGTAAAGAGCCCAAACGGCGCGTCGGGCTTGCTCGGCGTCGAGGCAGTCGACGTGTTGCCCGTGCTCGGCGCCTCTTCGTCGACTTTGCGCATCGGCGCTGACGCTGGACGCTGCAAGAGCTGCAGCGGCACGACGCCTTTCGAGTACGGACTGTAGTTGAACACGCCACGCGCACTTGTCGTCGCAGATGGCGCTGGCGTCACGCGTCCAAAGTCGTGCGGATTGCCGTCGTAGACAAACTTCTGGCCCGTGAGCCGCTCGTTCACGCTGAACATGTCTTCGACGCTAAACGCCGCCGACGTTGCGCCAAACGTCACGTCATTCACGCCGTCGTACGACGTCGCAGTCTCAAACTCCGTGCCAAAGTGGCCGCGGCCTTTCCGGCTCACAGGACGACCGTGTGGCGTCGACACTGAGCGCTCGCTCCGGTTCTTCTTGCGCTCGCTCGATGACGTGCTGCCAGTTGCGCCAGCAGCGGCTACTGCAACAGTCCTGACAGTGTTTGTGATCACCGCCATGCTTGGACGGTTCTTCGGCGCAGACGCAGCACGGCCTTTACCAGGCGTCGTGCTGCGCGCTGTCGCTTTGTCTTTTGCCGCAGACACCGACTTGTCGCGGTTGATCCAGCGCCGGAGCCGCGCCATGAACGGCATGACAGACCACGTCTTCTTCGGCAGTGCGTCAAACTCAAACCACTGGATGAGACTGATCTCTTTGCGCGTCTGCGGCGCAAAGTGGTAGTCCTCTGGCACGTCCTTTGCAATGTACATGCGCATGCGCTGCTGGTTCTGCACAAACTCAATGTAGAGCTTCTCCGACAGCGTCTCGCCGACGTCGTAGCCGCACTCTTCGAGCACTTCGCGCCGCGCGCACTCGCGGTCCGACTCGCCTTGGTTCACTTTCCCACGCGGCAGGCTCCAGGATGTGCCTTTCCAGTTGCGCACGAGAATGAGCTTCGTGCGCGAGGCGTTGAGCAATATGCAGCCGACGACTGGGACTTGCGACTGGTAGAGCTTAAAGTCTGCAAACATGTCTTCGCACTGGTGCGCAAGCGGCTGGAGGAGCGGACAGTGCGCAAAGAGCTGCTTCGCAAAGTCGTGGAGCTTCACGTGGTGCAAGTGCGCGATGTGGTCGGCGTAGAAGTCTTCGTAGAACCAGTAGCACTGCTCGATCTGGAAGAAGAGCCGCTCGCTCGACGCCAGCTCGCTCGCTGGCAAGTTCACGAGGAAGCGACTCTGGAGCTCGTCCATGACTTCCGCCATCGTTGGCGACGGTGCACCGGTGTTCTTTGCATTGCTGCTGTTCTTCTTGCTGCTACTGCGCTCGCCCATGCTTGCGCTCGTGTGTGCACCTGCTGCTGCGAGTCTGCTGAACACGCTTGCGGGATGTGCTCACTGCTGCTGCGGACGTGCGTTCGACGCACGGCTCTCTTTCCTTCGTGCACTGCTTGTGGCTTGCTACTGCTTGTTGTTGCTGTTAGCGCAATGCAGGACAAGATCAGTGGTGACACGGACGCTCTGTTGGGAGGCGCCGTCAAGTGCGTGCGGGTGGTACGGGACTCGCTCGCGCTGGTGGTGGCGGCTCGTTCGACTATTCGGTCGATCGACGGATCGCTTGGCTGAGTGTTTAGTAGACTGCTCTGCGCTCGCTCTGCGTTGTGCGCTGCTTGCTGCTGCTGTCGCCGCCGCCGCTTGCTTGTGCTCGTGCGAGGTGAAGGAGCTGGCGGTGCGTTCGCGCTTGCGCTGCTGCCTGCGCTGAGTGAGCTGCGTGCTGCGTTTTCGATACTGCCAGAAACGCCCCATCGCTTCCGAGTGTCTCGGCTTGCCATGCGCTGCGAATGAGCCATACACAGTGCAAGAGGAGATTCCCATTGTGTGAAAGCGAGCACGTCGTCTCGCCTGCGATTTGGCGCGACCATTATTTAGCCACATACACGTCATTTCGCCTGCCAGAACCCGACATTTGAGAAAAGCAGTGCCGTAATTGAGAATTTTGCCGTTGTGCGAAACACCTAGAGACATCAACAGCGACGCTGCCTCGTAGCACTGCGACGAAGTACTGCGCTCCAAGCATGTGCACATCTGGTCGCTACTGCTGCTGCTGTCGACGCCTTCTTCGCAACACTCTAAGCAACGCTTGGCCCAACAGCATCTGGCAAGGTGGTGCTCTGATCGAGAGCGAGAAGGTGTTGTTCTCACAGTCTCTGTTGTGATGGGAATTGTAGTATAGAGCACATACAAATATGATATCATACAGGAATCAAATTCGCACTGATGTTTTTTCCATGAATCTCACTCTCACCCATCACGAAATGCTCACATTTCAGGTATTCAAAATTATTATTTATGTTTATTTTCTAGTATTTGACAAAAATGGATACAAACACTCGACATAAACAATACAATACACAAGTCAAAATATCAACCTATTGTTACTGGATTTATTCGCACTTTATCGAATCATCACTGGCGTCACTTGCATTGACCTCTTCGCCAACAAACAACACCAGCCAAAATGGACGCCTCGAGTAGTGCTGATGCTGCCGGTCACCGCAAGCGCAAGAGCAGGTTCAGCGACGCGGTCGAGCGCACGGAAGTACCTTCAGCGAATGCTGCGCAGTACACGCCTTCTTCCGCTGCTGCTACTGCGCCACTCGATGCCGTCGCGATCGCAAAAGCTGCAGCCGAGAAGATCGCTCGCGCAATTCCAGGCGGCATCACGCCAGCGCTTCCTGCAGCTGCTAGCAGAGCCACAGGCGACGTCGATGAGCAGATCCGACTCGCGCAAGAAAAGCGTCGACGCACCGACCAGATCTACCAGTCCGTGCAGCAGCAAATGAGCCACATCCAAGCGCTCTTGCGCAAACCGAGCGATGGTGCGTCCGGTACATCAGCGCCGAGCACATTCATGCCAGCACCGCTGCTGCTCGACGAGCACGGACGCCAAGTCGATGAAGCAGGCAACGTGATTGAAGAGAGCATCCCAACGCCTGTGACAACGCTCAAGCTGAATCGAAGCGGTGCGTCGCGCAGTACGAGCAGTAGTAGTGCAAGTGCCACAACCAAGCAGCCGCAGAACCAGAACCCGTACCTGTCGCACCGGACTGTGGACAAAGAGGACGCAGTCGACGCTGTGGACCCTCGCCTGATGCTCCGCAAGCGAGAGACGTACGTACAGGCGCCATTGACTTGTATGCTGTGTGCTGGTCATGTGTGAGTATGGTACTGACACTCGCTCTTGCTCTACTCTTT
This sequence comes from Globisporangium rhizosaccharum, assembly GCA_023333795.1. Classification (NCBI taxonomy): domain Eukaryota; phylum Oomycota; class Peronosporomycetes; order Pythiales; family Pythiaceae; genus Globisporangium; species Globisporangium rhizosaccharum. The sequence continues at coordinate 75,987 of JAASFN010000012.1, forward strand.
GTATGCGTAGACGTGCGGCCAAGAGCTTCCAGTTCGTGACGCAAGGGACGTATGTGAAGCAAGGCGAGCAAGTGCGCGCGCGTGAAGCGAAGAAGATGCTCGCAGGCTTCACGTCGGGACGGAACCCGCGCGGGTACCAGAAAGAGGCGATCGTCCCAGTCGACGAAGACGTCGTCGAGACCTCTGGCGACGCTGGCGACAACGCGTCGGGGCCAGCGACTGTGAAAGTCGAGCACTTGGACGTCGACGTGCCGCTGAAGCCTGTGGTGCGGGTCCCAGACGTCGAGTGGTGGGACATTGAGTACCTCCCAAAGGACCAGCGCGCTGCAGTCGACAAGTTTGGGTTTGTCAAGCCCAAGAGCCGCAAGGACCAGCCGAACCTCGTGATCGCGTACACTGCGATGAAGCTCAAGTGGTGTGCGACTGTGCACGTGATCGAGCACCCGGCGCGCGTGAGCCCGCTCGTGAAGAAAGACGACGAGCCAGTCGTGCTGCCACTCATGCTCACTGCTGCAGTACGTACTATTGTGACTGGGCACGTGTGTAGACCTTGCGAAGGACTGTACGCTGACGTATTGTGATGCTTTGTTTGCTCGCTCTCTTTGTGTGATGACCACAGGAGCGCAAGAAGATCCGACGCCAGAACCGCGCAGATCGCGAGAAAGAGAAGCAAGACAAGATCGCACTTGGCTTGCTGCCACCACCGGAGCCAAAGGTGAAGCTCTCGAACATGATGCGCGTGCTCGCAGACCAAGCAGTTGCAGATCCGTCTGCGATCGAGCGCAAAGTGCGTGAGCAAGTGGCGCAGCGCGAGAAGAACCACGAAATGCGCAACTTGGCGCGCAAGCTCACGCCGGAGGAGCGTCGCGAGAAGAAGCTGCGCAAGATCAAAGAGGATGCAGCGGGCGACATCCACGTCGCAGTGTTCAAGTACGGATGTTTGGTTGCGCTGTTTTTGTGTGAAGCTGGTGACGTGTGCCAGTAACTAACCAAGAGGTCTTGCCATGTGTGGTGTGTGGATGGATGCAGAGTGCCGGATCTGTCAAACCCGCAGCACCGGTTCAAGGTCGACGTGAACGCGCAGCAGTACCACCTTACTGGCGGCGTGCTCATGTGCACAGAAGGCAACGTGAACCTCGTGGTCGTCGAAGGCGGTCGGAAGGCGATCAAGCACTACTCGCGGCTGCTGACGAAGCGCATCAACTGGCTCGGCGACGCAGAGGACTCGGACGACTCGGACTCGGACGACGAGAGCAAGGAGACGAAGGGCAACGGCTGCAGTCTCGTGTGGCAGGGCGTCGTGGCGCGCAAGGCGTTTACGAACTTTCGCTTCCAGGAGTGCCGTACAGCGCCAACAGCGCGTAAAGTGATGGAAGCCAAGGGTGTGGCGCACTACTGGGACCTCGTGGCAAAGTCCACTGAGTGAGTGAGCCCAGCAAGCGAGAGCGAGAGCGAGAGGCACCGTCGGTGGTACTCGCCACACACAATCAGTCCACCAGCCAGTCGTGTCAAATGCTTGGAGCGCCTTGCAACATCTTGTTATCTACGACCTCTACGCACATTGCGACGACTGCTGGTAGGTGATGTAGCAGCAAGTGCACGAGCAATCTCCGTGCAAACACAGCGTTGGCTCATGCAAGCAATGGATCCTGCCAGTTGCCAGTTGGTGTTATTTGACCGGACTCTGTGCTGTCTGGCTAGTGCTCTCTCTGCATTGTCAACACAAGCAAACCAGAGCACCAGAGCATGAGGACGAAAAAGAAACCAGATTGTTGTTCACGATCACCCACGCGTTCGCACGTTGCGATCAGCGACTGAGAGCGAGGACGAGCACGAGAGCGCTTGGTGTCATGCAGCTCAATGTACATCGAGGCAAGCTCGGTGCGGATCAACGCCTTGACCAACAGCACGCAGCTCGACGAGTACTGTTTGCCTGTCATGCATACTTGTACGTCCGCTGTCGACGCACATAGAGCGCAAGTCGATCAAGATCAAGAGCTCGCAGACAGCGAGCGCGAGCGCGAGCGCGATCACGACGTTGCACATTGCTCGCTTGCGCCATTGCACATCTGGAAAATGGCTCTTTCGCTGGGTCTCCAGCTTGATCGTGCTACATCAGAGTGCTATTCGGGGCGGAACAGCTCGTAATACAGGGCAAGCGCACCGCTTCGTGTTGCGAAATGCCGGATTCTGAGACAAACGTCGTGGATTCTGACTCTTCCGCATCTTTCGTTGCACGCCTTGTTGAGGGTCGAGTGTGCGTTAATCCGAGTGAACAGCCGTGTCGTCGTCCTCACTGCAAATACACCACGTGATTATCAAGCGAGCTCGAGAGAGAGCTTGAGCAAGTGCGCTGGGCAACAACCACAACAACCTCGAACCACATGTGTTCGTGCGATGAGGATAAGGTGTGTGTGTCGAGCTGCCATTGTGTGCGGCTGGCACGTCGTCCTGCTGTCTGCCACTTGTCCACATGGTCGCCGATAAGTGCAGAGCGCCATCCTCGCACCAGAAAGCGAGCGAGCTCAGTGTCGAGGGCGTGTGGGTGTGTGTTGCGATCGCAGTCAGCCCCGATCAATACTCTCTGCTGTCTGCAACTCGCAGTCTGCTGCACTCTCGCGCTCCATCGCTCGCTCGATCGCCCGCTCTCCAGGACGCTCCATTCCCAAAATTTGCAGCGCAGCAGCAGCAGCAAGCGAGCAAAGGAGCTCGGAGCGTCGTCTCTACGCCTCTAACCACACCGGCGAGCACGTGCATCTGCGGTCGTGCGAGAGCACTCGTTCGAGTCACCAGACAGCAGACAGCGGATTTCCTCGCGTGCGTCCAGTAGCGCTCGATTGTCTCGGCGTCAGCGTGACTCGCGACGCGTGAAAGAGCTAGAGCGAGCCAGCGAGCAAGTGGTCATCGGGCATAAAAGGGAGCGCAACAGCAGCAACCAGCCGAGCCGAGCCGAGCGTCGTGGACGACCAGCGACGCGAGCACCGACACCCAGTTCGCTCGGTCAGTTTGACGCACTCTCGCTCTTTGGCGCGCGCGATCACCAGCAGCAGCACAGCTCACCTGCTCACTAGCTCACTAGCGCATTGGCCAGCCCGACTCGCTTCTTCTCGTCGCTGCGCCGCGTTCTGCAAGTCGCAGCAGCTCCTCACTGTCGCCGCATAGCGCAACAGTAGCAGCAGATCCCAATTTCGTTGTCAACAAGCAGTGCGCAGCACCCGCAGGACTCAAGATCACAATGAAGACCGAGTACGGCGCTGCAGGTCTCCCGCTCACCATGGCGATACTGCCTGAGTTCTCGGTCGGCGCGACGTTCGTGCCGCCACCGCCACCACCGGCGCCGCCAGCCGAGCTCTCGGACCTGCCACCTTCGACACTGAATCCAAACGCGCCGTGCCACGGCAGCCCCGGACGCATGCAAGTGCTCGCAAACGGCGACATCATTGACTGCGGTCGCTTGCCGCAGACTGCACGCAACAACTTGTACAAGACCGAGCTGTGCAAGCACTTTATGGACACTGGCGCGTGCCGCTACGGCAGCAAATGCCAGTTCGCGCACGGCGAGCACGAGCTCCGCGGCGTGCTCCGCCACCCCAAGTACAAGACGACGCGGTGCAAGGCGTTCGTGTCGACCGGCAAGTGCATGTACGGGAACCGCTGCCGCTTCATTCATGGCGACAACCCGGAGGACGACTCGTTCTCGTCGACTGGGAGCGAGTCAGACGACCAGGATTCGCCGCTCAAGGACCTCATGGTGAACCCATACGTCCACGGCACGGAGCTCGTGGACTTGCGCATTCCGTTCAGCGGTCTCAAGCAAGTGACGCTCACGCCACTGACGTCTGCTGGGAGATCGAATGCGTCGCCTGCGTCGCCGGCTGCTCCGATCGATCCGTTCCTGTTCCGCGACCCGTTTGCAGTCCCAGACCTCCACGCGAGTCCGTCGAAGCCGCTCGACGCCATGTCGCCGTCGGTCGAGTCGGCGAGCGCGCGGTTCTCGCGTCTATCTATTTTCCAGCGCATCTGCCGCGAAGACGCCTAAGCGCAGGTCTAGCGCCCTGCGTCTCCAGGTCGACGACCGCGTCCACGTTCCAGGAGGAACAACCTCTCGCAACTCGCTCGACGACCAAGCTGTCTGGAGTCGCTTGTCGAGCCTCTACACAAGACCCAAGCTGCCTCTGACGATGATTTATCACACACACTACCGCCCACACAAGGCGTGCGCACTCGTTGCTGCGCGCTTGTAATATAATGTATCTTACGGAGATGAACGAACGCACACACGCGCCTCCATCCACCCAGTCTCTCGCTATCTGTCACTCGCCTCGCACTCTTCCTCTCCCAAAGTACACACTTGCGTCCTCATTCCCATCCGACTCCTTGTCACGCGCTTCAAAAG